>JAQGBS010002256.1:0-13526 GCA_034698545.1 Acrobeloides obliquus | reverse complement strand
CTCTTCAATGAATGGCTCAGTAGCACAAATGATTCGGATAGCTAATCCAGGGCCAGGGAAAGGGTGCCTTAAGAAAATAATACTTTGTTTGAAATAGTTCGGATGATGGGACGCATAACGAGGAAATTCTGTGTTTCAAAATATCGGAATAGTGGTTTACCAAATGTTAAACGTTAGCGTCAAATTTTTATTGAGTCGACGTTTCAGTGATTTACACCTTTTTCAAGAATTATATGTATCAATTTTTTTCGAATTTGTTTAAATTTTTTCATTATTTTCGAATTTTTCAATTTTTTACCCCTGAATAAAAGTCTTGAAAAAGGTGTAAGGGCCGCCACTAATTCGTTCGGAAATTTTTGACTTCACTAATTTATCACTAATAACATCACCAATTTCGTTCGGACACATCACTAATAGGCGTTCGAAAAAAACGTTCGGAAACGTTCGGACGAGCGCCCGAACGCATCCGAACGTTTCCGAACGCGTCCGAACGTTTCTGAATGCGTCCGAAAGTTTCCGAACGCGCTCGAACGCCTATTAGTGATGTTTCCGAACGCGTCTGAACGTAATTAGTGAAGTTATTAGTAAACTAAAGCCCAT
Source organism: Acrobeloides obliquus (assembly GCA_034698545.1). NCBI lineage: Eukaryota > Metazoa > Nematoda > Chromadorea > Rhabditida > Cephalobidae > Acrobeloides > Acrobeloides obliquus. The sequence goes on along the minus strand of JAQGBS010002256.1, from coordinate 12,926 downwards.
TCGGGAGCCGCCCGAACGTATTAGTGGCGGCCCTCAACAACCACTATTCCGATATTTTGCAACAGAATAATACTTTTTATAAGAACCTTTTTTCTTTTACCTATGAACAATTTCTTCGGGAAGACCTAGCGTGGCGCCTAGCTCACGGACTTCATCTTTATGAAAATCCTTGAGAGGTTCGATTACTTTGCCCTAAATGACACATGAAACGGACTGTATAAGTTATTTTTTCTTACCAAACTTCGGAGCTCTCTCACCAACGCAGTATCATTATGGTGCTAGAAAACGAAGTTTTAAAATAAAGATTTACACGCTTACAGTTTTAATGACATCAGCATGACCACTAGCTAGTTCACTTGCTGATTCAATCAGATCAGGGCGTAGCTACAAAAGGGGGAATTTAGATTATACAGGGTGATTCGAAAAAATTGAAAACAAGAAAATTTTTCAAATTTTTTTCAATTTGAAACGGAAAATGTTGCTTTCAAGCGAGGATAACTTACAGTGCCTTGTGCAAAGAACATATCTGTACTCAAATTCAACTAAAAACGAGGCGAATAAAATCACTGAAAGAGAACGAAGAAGAATACCTCTTTCATGACTATATCCTTACAACGAATAAAGGTATCGCCGATAATCATTCGTTTGTGCTCGGGTAAAGTGGTAAACTTCAACGGTGGGGTTGCCACATGCACTTCTTCGGGGTTGCTTGATGGAAGTTCGAGTCGAGCATTCAGAAATTTGTCGATGTAGTTGTACCCTTAGACATTTTTAACTAGATGGTCTGTCAACTGTTCGGAAGTACAGGATGAATTTTTTCAATTTTTCCAATTTTTTCGAATTTTTTTTCAATTTTTTGTTTACTTCCGAAAAGTTTACTGACCTTTGGGAGTGGGGTTCTCTACATCTTTAGATTAAAGAACAGTACTCTATTCAAAAAGTTTGTGTATTACAACAAAAACATGAGCAATTTCAAATTCCGAAAAGTATACTTCCGAAAAGTTGACAGACCAAATAGACAGCCGAGGCCAACGAGCGAACCTACTGTAAACTTTTAAGCCATTTGCTTGCAGTGAGTCCATGACTTTACTACTCTCGTTCAACCTCATAAAGCCAGTATCAATATGGATGGCCACGACCCTGTCTGCACCCAACGCTCTGTTCAGAAGGGCTGCGCACACGGCAGAATCAACACCGCCCGAAACCATAACCTATATGAACAATTTTGTGCGTGTGTGCGTGCTATAATGTTATTCTTACAAGAACTTTCTTATCACCAACAGTCTGTTTAATCTCATCAATGCACATTAGCTCTCGGTTGATCATAGTGTAAGAGCCATCTAACCCAACAACTTTCTTTAAAAAGTTGGAAAACATCTGGTGACCATTCTCAGTGAGATCCACTTCAGGATGAAACTAAAATCATGTTTTGAAGTGACTAACTAACGAAAAATTTTAGCCAAAAAACGCACAAGTACGGTTTTTTGGGCTCATCCTGTAATGGCAAATTACCTGCACGCCATAAATACGTCTAGATTCATTTGCAATAACTGAAAAAACAATCAGATTACACTATTAGTTCTTAGTGCATGAAAGCATACCTGAGACATGATCACCACTAGAGCCGGCTACTCGAAATCCAGGTGCAACAGAAGACTTTGTAACACTGTCTATAATAGGTCAACATTAGGAACTAGTATCGATTAGGTATCCCACTGAACGTGAAATCATCATGTGGAATTGAAATCTGTGTATTACAACGAAAATATGAAACGCAGTCGTTATTGTTGCCGAGAGAATCGCGTTTGAGGTTAGCAATTTTTGACAAATCTGTGTATTACAACGAAAACATGAACTTCAAAAGTTACGTGTATTGATACGAAAATTCAATTTTTTTGGCAGTTTTCGTAAGTAGATGAAAAACGAAATTTTTTTAAATTTTCGCGTCAATACACAACTTTTATTGATTCAGACACAAATTTTCGTAGTGAAAATTCGTCCCTGAATCAATAAAGTTGTGTATTGACGCGAAAATTAAAAAAAAGTTTTCATCGACTTACTAAAACTGTCAAAAAAGTTTGAATCTTATACCGAAGTTGTCGATTTCTGAAATCTGTGTATTACAACGAAAACATGAACGCAGTTTACTGTTCGTTCCTGAATAATCGGTTTCCGGTTCTTGAATGTTTCGATTTCGGTTATTTTAGCGGTTAGCTTTATGAAAAGGGTCGGCTACATAGCGAAGTGGCAAATGGCGCAAAAGCCATTTTGAGCGGTGAGGGTTCAATCCCCGGAGGTCGTCGAAACCTTGTACGAAGGTCAAAATCGAAAAATAATGATAGACAAAAAATTTTCGTGTAATTTTAAGGGGGGTTTACGTTTAATACTTTTTTGAATCGCTAAAAGCAAAATTTCGACCCTCGGGGATCGAACCCTCACCACTCAAAATGTTTTTTGCGCCATTTGCCACTTCGCCATGTAGCGACACTTTTCGTAAAGCTAAAATGTAATAGTCGATTCCGGTTTTATTGGACTTATGTTATACCTCCATGTGTCAAAAGAACCAATTGCTCTTGTTTGAGTCCATCAAACAGCTTGCAACTTGTATCGACAAGTATTTCGGTTTGTCCATCTTCTCGAATTTGTCCAGATGACACACTTCCACCAAATTCCTTGTTGATTAGCTAAAATAGCATAAGAAAGATCTCTTTCAGGGAATTTGAAATTGGGCAAAAGTTTTCGGACCCAACCCGGACCAGGCTCTTGTCCAAGTGCACTACCATTGTGCCACCGAGACATCCAACTGATGCTCGTTTTCTCGTGAATACTTGGCGGTGTATTTGTATCAAAGATCTTTTTCCTTACAATAATTTCCTAGATGAAACACACACCTGGAATCCATAACAAATGCCCAGGATTGGGACATCCAATTGGAAAATAGCCGGGTCATATTTAGGCGCATTAGGTGCATAAACACTATTCGGGCCACCAGAAACGATCACGGCTCTATAACACAGTGTTACTCGGGGTCTTGGAAATGTACACTTACTTATAGCCAGCAGCTTTTATTTCAGCAGCTGAGGTATTTAATGGTAATATAACGCTGTAGACATTATTCTCTCGAACACGCCGATCGATTACCTAAATATTTTATAAGATAGTATCGAGACTAAAAAACCATGATCCGAGCTAAAAACCATGACATGCTTTCGTGGCCCTGATTCAGGGAAGAGGTCGGTGTATTGAAGCGAAAATCTATATATGTGTAAAATTATATATAATTGTAAAAAATATATCACAAACCTCTCCCTGAATCAGGGTCAAAGAAGCGTTTTCATGGTTCAGAAATGCGCGCAATCTATTCCCCATATAGAAAAACTCCAGGGTGACATTTTTGACCATCTAGCTTTCTTGCACGGCTAATTTCGATTTTCGCGTCAATACATCAACCCCTTCCCTGAATCAGGGAAGAGATTTTCGACCATCTAGCCCTCTGTACGATTTACGGGCAAATATGTTCTAATATTCAAAATATTATTTACCTTACTAAATTGAGCGCCAAAATCGAGAATGGCAACTTTTTGCTCAATTGCATTTTCCATGCCAGACATGAATATTAGATAAACTATAGATAGACGGTGAATACAAATAAAAAAATCTCTAGAGTGTTAACAACTATCCGTCGTCTTATCAGTGCTTGGATCTCAAAACAAACCAAGCTATCTAAAAAAGTGAATTTGTTTCTTGACCTTGAAAATTTCCATGACGAGTCAGAACGAAATGAGATTCTACGAAAAATTCGCCAAAAATTGAAAAATTCGTTAAATTCCTTCAGATACGAGTTTCCCTGTATCGAAAAATTTATCAAAAATCGAAAAATTCGTCGGCTTCCATTTTTGTAATCCGTTGTAAGTGCTTTAAATCCTGAGATCAAAATTCCGTGATACAAATCCTGTGATGCAAGTCATACATGGGCAAGGTGGGGGGGGGAGGGAGGGAGCGTCCGATGAGGGCCCCCCCCGGCTAAGTTGGCGACCTTTTTTTTGGTCGACGCGCCCCGCGAGTCGAAAATTTCTTATGTAAATCTTTATAAGCAAGAATAAACCAGCGCCAAACTCGGCTATCCGAGTGAGAGGCCCCCTCCCTAATTTTGGGCCGATGAGTGGGTGGGTTGAGAGAGAGAGGCTCCCCCCTTGCCCACGTATGATGCAAGTGCGTGATCCATCACCAAAATGGTGATGTGAATTCCATCCTAGTACCAAAAAATCGCGGCCTTGCCGCATCTCTGCTAGGCAACACCCATTTATCCCGAAAATTTTGTGTAAAAATTACCCGATTTTACGCAAAAAAGTGAAAACTTGAAGAAAAAGGATTACAATTTAAAACAAAAATCTTTTTTCTACGCTCTAGAAGAAAAAAATATAAAAAATACACACTTGATTTTTTTGCCTAAAGGTTTTTTTGCTGAAACAAGTTTTTATATAGCCGAATGACACTTTTTTTAAACATTTTTATTTTTCACTTTGAAGTTTGACTATTTTCAAAGTCGATGTTCTCCACCTTAACAAAATATTAGGAAATAATTTTTTTATGAAAATATAGAGCTTTAGTCCCTCTAACACATGCAAAAACCGTATATAAAAATTATTTAACAGTGCCAAAATATTTGACTTTGAAGCTGATAGGCAAAAACAAAACCCTAGATTAACTTGTGGTGATGGTGTAGTGGTTAGCGCGTTCGACTAGCAGCCTTAAGGTCGAGGGTTTGATTCCCGGGTGCGTCATTTTGTTTTTGCCTCATTTTTTATTTGACTTTGAAGCTGATAGTCAAAAAATGAGGCAAAAACAAAATGACACACCCGGGAATCAAACTCTCAACCTTATGGCTGCTAGCCGAACGCGCTAACCACGACACCATCACCACAAGTTAATCTAGGATTTTGTTTTTGCCTATCAGCTTCAAAGTCAAATATCTCAGCACTGTTAAATAATTTTTATATACGGTTTTTTGCATGTGTTAGAGGGACTAAAGCTCTATATTTTCATAAAGAAATTAAATTTATAGCATTTTGTTAAGGTGGAGAAAATCGACTTTGAAAATAGTCAAACTTCAAAGTGAAAAATAAAAATGTTAAAATATGCGAATTTCAAAATTTTTTTACAGGATTTGTTCAGCTTTCCATCAGCTAGCAGATAAACAGAACCCCATCGAAAAATCTTTTTTATTCGCCCAAGATATGATCAAAAGTTTAGGGTATAAATGTATGTGAGAAGCACTGTTTTGGACATTTTTAGCAAAAATTTTCGCAACAGATAAAGAAAAAATTTTCACGTAGCCGTCTCTAACTATATGTACAAAAAAAGATAATACTTTTCTTGTACATCATAAAGTGTTTTTCAAAGTAATTTTTTTATAGATTTCATTTTTACCCAAAATTTGTTTAAATTTCATAGAACATTGAGAAGAATAACTTTGATACTATAGTAAAAAATAATAATAAAAAATTCCAATTGGAAAAATTTAATTTAAAAAAATTTACATTGCTAATTCGAATTTAAAGCACCAGTCCAGTTTTGAGCTAACTTTTTTTATAAGAACGTTCAAGTTGTGGCGATCAACTTTTGCTTTGGAAATAAATTCCAATTCGTTAACTCTGAAGAGATAAATGCGAAACAAAATTGTTTGAAAAATTTAAACTGTTTGTGTATTGAAGCGAAGGGATTGATGCCCTGATTCAATGAAAGCTGTTTATTGAAACGATTTAATAAGTCATAAAATTCAAAATGATGACTTTTTTGAGAAAATGTAAATAGAACAAATTTTTTATATAACTCGTCAAGAAGAATAAAATGACATCAAAATTATCGAATTGAACAATATTTTGGGTTATTGAAACAAAAACATGGATCAGGGTTTTCGTTTCAATAACCAAAAACATTCAAAATGCTAATTTTTTGGAAAAAATACATAGAAAAAACTTGTTATAACCCGCCGAGACGAGTCAAATGACATAAAAATATTGAATTTAATCAATATTTTGGGTTATTGAAACGAAAACATGAATCAGCTTAGGCTTAAGCTTAGGCCTAAGCCTCAGCTTAAGCCTAAGCCCAAGCCTAGGCTTAAGCTTAAGCCTAAGCCTATCTCTAAAGGGTTAACGAATTAGAATTTATTTCCAAAGCAAAAGTTGATCGTCACAACATGAACTTTCTTTATTCAGAAGTGGAACTGCTCCTTGAATGCCCTCTTAATGCTAACTGATGACATACAGCTTTTCTCAAAGCCCACCTCTTCTCACGGCCAAATACAATCCGGAAACGAGCATGAAAATGTGCAGTTGGTGACAAATTTGCAAGCTATTTCTCGGGGTATTCTGTTAATTGTAGTGTTTTTTCTATTAGGTTTTAGGATGGTTATTACGGAAGCGACTTAAAGAAAGCTATGAATTACTCATTGGACATAACCTAGAAACACGTGCATCCACGAATAATAAACAACTTTTAAAAAATGGTTTTATATTGTTGCGTTTTGCAAAAGATACTCCAGACGAGATGCAGGTAATACATACGGCTCAGCCCAAAACGGTTCCCTTATTTTTCGAAACATACGTTTCGAAACAGAAAATAATTCTAAAAACTAGATTTTTTCAATAAAGTTAACATTTACATAAAAAAGTAAATACAGCATTTGATCAGTCTCGATGAGACGAACAAAATGACACCAAAATCATACATTTTGGAGATTGAATTGGGTTATTGAAATGAAAACTCTGATTCAGGGTTTTCATTTCAATAACCCAAAACAATTTTCAAATTGGATAATTTTGGTATCATTTGATTCGTCTCAATGAACTGAGAAAAACGGGGAATCGATTCCGCGCATTTTCGAAGCATGAAAACGCTTCCCTCATTCAGGGAAGAGGGTGTATTGAGACGAAATTAACTAAAATTTGATTTTTACGACGGGAAACCGTCTGTTCTGGGGGTTTTTCTAGGCGGGGAAGTGATTCCGCGCATTTTCGAAGCATCAAAACGCTTCTCTGATCCTAATTCAGGGAAGAAGAGGGTGTATTGGGGTACTTAAATTGAAAACGAAAAAAATTTGCAGAAAATTTCTCAACTTTGCCGCAGTTTGGTTTTATCCATGGAAAGCAATCAGACGAGCGTATCCTTCGTTGCACTTTTCTTATCAACCAACATCAAATCAGCTAGCTTGCTCATCACGAAATTATTTGAGCGCATCCCTTTCTTGTTATCATCGGCTGATGTAAGTGTTCATTGAAGCTTTCAAATTGTGGATACAGTTCTTGGAGCTACTACACAATAGGGGAGGGGAGCCACCCACGTGAAAAAATTTTCAAAAATTTTTTTTCATTTGCTTTCTTGATTCAGGAAAGGCCTGTTTATTGAAGCGAAAAGTCGTAAAAATCGCATTTTTGCGACTTTTCGCTTCAATACACAGGCCTTCCTTGAATCAAGGAACCGTTTTTTCATTTTCAGAAAAAAAGTTTTGAAGATTTTTTCACGTGGGTGGCCACCCCCTCCCTCTATTGTGTAGTAGCTCCCAATTCTTTTTAGCTGGATAAGGTTGCGAGTGCAAAACCGGTTAGCGCACTCACAAGTTTCCTAATAGTCTTCAGTAATTGTAATAGCTGGACGCTGGTGAAACAAAATGAAGCCGTGTTGCCAATTCTAAACAGCCTTTGTTCGAAAATTTCATCTCCGATTGCCAATTCTGAGAATTTTATTCTTTTAGCGGTATTCATTTTTTTAGTCATAAGTGGATTTGGCACGATCTTCGTTCATGTGACCTTGTAGTTCAGTGGTAGATTACTTGCAAAGCTGCGAGTTCGATCCCCGCCTCGGTCACGGAGATTTCGCCTAGATGGCGAAGCTGTTGCGAGCTCTAATAAGTTGCCACCATCCATATATATTCGGAAAGTTCATGAAAAATGGAGCATTTTTTGTTTTTACGGCATGTTCTGAATCGTTATCATTGCCGAGAAAATCGCATATGAAGTTGGCGATTTTTGAAAAATCTGTGTATTACAGCGAAGAGCTTGTACACAAATTCAAAATTTCAAACGCAATTTTCTCGAAAACTACAACGATTCATAATATGCCGTAAAAACAAAATATGCTCCATTTTTCATGAACCTTCTGATTATGGCAACTATGTTTTTCGAGTCGAATGGTCCTTTTTAAGTGTGAAGAAATGTTGTATCGAACTCCCAAGAATACAAGATATACAAATTTTTAGGGTGTCTTAAACAAGCTCGTGTGCCGGAACAAAACCCTGGTCAATCTGGATGTTGTAAATGGGTTGATGACTGTCCTGTTAAGGTACAGCAGTATTTTCTTGTCAATATACACTCGAATTATTTTTTAGAGTCTTGAAGTACCAGTCATTTTCAACTTCGCTTATTGATAACACAATCAGGCATCTATTAACATGCCCCGCGTTGATCACCCACTTATCGTCTTCGGTAAAGTTGAAAAAATAAAAAAATATATATAAAATTTCGTTTGAAATTGCTCATGTTTTCGTTGTATTCAAAAACCGGAATTTGGGAGATTTTTTCATGTTTTTTCGACCTCGATTTTCGCTTCAATACACACATCTATTTTCCTGAATTAGGGAAGCGTTTTCAAATAAAATCGCTGCCCACATAGCTCAGTGAATAAGTAAGGCGACCGTCCGATCTGGCAAGTTAAGCAACATTGGACCCGCAGGGTCAAAACTTTTGATTTTCAACAAAAAAATTTTTGATTTCAGGTTTAAAAATTTTTGCTCCATAAAAATCAAACATTTTTTTGTTGAAAGTCTAAAGTTTTGACTCTAAGGGGATCGAACCTAAGGGCCCAACGTTGCTTAACTTTCAGATCGGACGGTTGTCTTACTTATCCACTGAGCTATTTGGGCAGGACTTTTATTGAAACAGACTATATAACATAGCACTTTCTAGACATTGCAACTGTTGAAAGCGGATGACATCTTTCAAAAGATTGTCAGCCGGCTGGCTACACACCAAAACGTTGTAGATAACTTAAGCTGCATCGAGAGCATAAATTTATTGGCGAATTTTGTGAACCTTAGTTATATAAGCCATGATGTAAGTTTCAAGTAGAGTTGTACGAAGGGAGGGGGGTCTCGGTTTTTTTCAGGTCCAAGTTCCGACTTTTGCCGGTCGTGGACAGGGACTCCCGACCCCAGTCAGGATTTGTGGAAATATTCATAAAAATGACGATTTTTGGCGAAAAAATGGATGAATTTTGATGAAAATTTCGAAAATTTTAGACATTTTTACGGAAAACACAAGGACAATTTTCATGAAAAAAATTTGCGTTAACACAATATTATGTGTGTTATTTGTGTTAACACACTAACACAACATCATGTTAACACAATATTTTAAAGGTGTTGATAGAAAATTTATTGGAGTGGACATCATTCATCAATGTACTATTCAATAAATGCTTACAAAGCACCATGCAAGGTAAAAAGAAGCCACATTGGCATGCCATTCTTGGTTGGACAGCAGAAAGAGTTGATCAAAGGTTAGGATAAGCCTAGTTTTCTTTTTTGCCAATGTTTGAATCTGTTGTACAACAGATTCTCTTTGTGTTGTGTTGTACCAACAGAATGATTCTGTTGTGTTGTGTTAGCACAACAGACAAACTGTTGTGCACAACTTCAATTTTTCAATTTTTCACAACAGATTTGTACGTTAAAATGTTTTTCAACAAAACAACAGTTTGCAACACGACAGATTTAAACACTTTTTTGCATATTTCGAAAATTTAGGATCGAAGCTACAACGAGCAGTGTCCTAAATCAACTAAGCTTTTTGTGGAGCAAGAAGTTGATTACGAGCTTGTTTGGAAAAGTTCTATCTAGTGTGGAGAATGTCAAAAAGAAGAAGCCAATCACGGACGACTCGTTATCGCTCGACTTGATTCAAAGTCTTTTATTAACGTTTGTAAATGAACGAATGCTTTGTTTTAGAGTTGATGAAAAAGCTACCATTACGAGAACAGTATACTTACAACACGAATATACCACCAGTCTCTCTAACAGCCGTCGTTTGTCAGTTGTATCAGAATGCTCTGTTGACATTCCCCAATATCCATGCTGATATTTTATCCGGTGAGATTGAGAGAAAGTCCAATTTGTTGTGCACCATAAAAAATTTTTTAGCTTTATGTCGAGACGATTCTATTCTCATCCAGTTGTGGCTATTTGTTGAGTCCGACAATGGCGGTCTTCAAACATTTTTGAGTTATATTAAGGCGGATCCGTCGGCTTCTCTACCCCACTTTGCGCCATTATCCTTGTTTGCTGATATTGCTTATTCTTTAATCTCGTAAGTTTGTATAGTACAATGTGTCACCAAAAAACTCTATATAAAAATTATAAATTCGGAAAATTCATGAAAAATGGAGCATTCTTTATTTTTACGGCATGTTCTGAATCGTTGTAGTTTTCGAGATAATTGCGTTTGAAATTGCTCATGCATTTCGTTGTAATACACAAACTTTTTTGAATTTTTTAAAATTTTTTCATTCGAAAAAATGCAAAAAAGTTTGTGTATTACAACGAAATCCATGAGTAATTTCAAACGCAATTATCTCAACAACTATAACGATTCAGAAGATGCCGTAAAAATAAAAATTTTTCCATTTTTCATGAACTTTCCGAATATATAACCTTTTTATAGTGTTTTTTGGACTAATTTAGAATCCTGGATGAAAAAGAAATGTACGAAAATGGGTCACCCTTTTCTATTACACAACTTTGCTCCATTGCCAAGTTTGTCAACATCTTCTGTTTTAAGGCTATTTGGGAGAAGTTGATAGGTACGAAGAGACTAGAACATAAAAAATCACATTTTTCATATTTTTAGATTTTTCAAACGAGCGAGCCCAAGCTTTGTTTAACAGTGTTTATCAACTATGTATGATATTGCATAATAGGGATTCACGCAGACCGTTCACAAGTTCTCATAATTTTTGGCATGCTCCGTAAGCATGAAACTCCCTTTTTTAGCTTATTTAATGTTTTAGTGATGTAAAATCGTCTACAATTATGGCAGAGTTTGAAAAGTCAACGAGTCGTGCTCAATTGCTCATGCAACGGTACATGGCGCACCAAAGTGTGCACAAAATGGGAACACCCAAAAAAGTTTGATAAAAATTTCTTGAAAAATTCGAATATGTTTTGTGTATTGAAGAGAAAATTGAAAAAATTGGAAAAATTGAATAACCCCCTAGAAAAGAAACCCCTAAGAAAAAGTTTCTGGCCGATTTTATAATATTTTTGGGGGTGTTCCCACTTTTTGCAGATTTTGGAGCGCCGTGGGTATAGTCGATTATTTTCATGAGCACCAGAAGTATTCCCTTGTTTTAGGATGCCCCATTTACTCCCATTGAAAGAGCGAATGATCTTCTTCCGAAAGCTGGTCGCGGCCGACAAAGACCTAGTCGATATTCCTTCAACGTTAGTCACTATTGAAAGAGCTCGAATTGTCGAAGATGGCTACCGACAATTATCAACGCTACCATCGCAAGCGTTGAAGGCCACGATTCGCGTCAAATTTATCAACCAACAAGGTCTCGACGAAGCTGGAATTGACCAAGATGGCGTCTTCAAAGAATTCCTGGAGTTGACCATTAAAAAGGTCTTCGATCCGGAATTGAACTTGTTCAGGGTAATATCATCACATTCTTTTATCCTTAGTTTCGCTTCATTACATCCTCCCATTCCCTGAATCAGGATCAGGGAGAAAAAGAATTGTTTAGAGCACTTCAAATCAACAACTGTATCCTTCGAACACGTCGTATGTCCATGAAAATCACTTGCAGCTTTTTGAGTTTGTCGGTCGAATTTTGGCCAAAGCTGTTTATGAAAGTATTGTCGTGGATGTCCAACTGGCGCCCGTGCTTTCGGCCACAGTTCTGGGGAAACAGTTGTGCCCATTTGATGAGCTTTCGTCACTTGATCCCGAGCTGTATAAGAATTTGACTTATGTCAAGCACTACAAAGATTCAGGTACTTTTTACGAGCCTATTTTTGATACAAAATTTTTTTTAAAGAAGATGTAGCTGATTTGGAACTAACATTTTCATACAACGAAGAGTTTTTGGGAAAAGTAGGTTAAAATTAAATTTTTACTCAAAATCGAATTTCACCATTTCATGACCTCAATTTAGGTAAAAACTATTGATCTTGTACCAGGAGGCCGAGCAATCAAAGTAACAAATGAGAACAAGTATTTTCGCACTAATTTTTCTTATTGTACTTTTATTTCTTGCAGGATTTTATACATTCACAAAATGGCACAATATCGCGTAATCCGCCAAACAAAAGAGCAGTGCGAGCATTTTGTTGCTGGCTTTCGTTCGATTATACACTCAAAGTGGCTAACATTGTTTGACACACACGAGCTTCAATATTTGATCTCAGGAATGAGGAGGTAACTCTTAAAAAGGACCAGTCACTTGGAAAAAAATTCTATGAAAAAATTACATATTCGATAAATTCATAAAAAGTGGAGCATTTTTTGTTTTTACGGCATGCTCTGAATCATTGTAGTTTTTGAGAAAATTGCATTTGAAGTTGGCGATTTTTGACAAATCTGTGTATTACAACGAAAACATGAACTTCGCCACCGAAAAACTCGAAAAATTGAAAAAAAATTCGAAAAAATTTGAAAACTTGAAAAAAATTTTCCAAAAGGACTATCCTAATATTTAAACAAAAATTTTAGTGATATCGATTTGGCTGATTTGAAGAGGAATGTTCAGGTAAAACCTTATCTATTAATAACATTATACAAAAAAATTTCCGTACAGTATTATGGTGGCTTTCATGGCAATCATCGACTCATCAAATGGCTATGGCAAATATTGGAAAACGATTTTACAGT
>JAQGBS010002255.1:0-13529 GCA_034698545.1 Acrobeloides obliquus | reverse complement strand
ATGTGGGGCTCGCAAATGATGATAACAAATCTCAAGGTTTGATTTTTTAAGTTTTCAACGTAAAAAACTTTTTTGGGACAGGAAAATTTTTTACTAAAAATTACCCTTATAGGAATAAAATTTTATGCGGGGAATCGATTGCGCGCATTCCCGAAGCATGAAAACGCTTCCTTGACCCTGATTCAGGGAATGGATTTGGTGTATTGACGCGAAACTCGAAAAATTTCTTTTTTCGCCCGGAAAGCATCCACCTGGGTAAAGATAATTTTTTTCATGCTTAGAAAATGTGCGCAATCGATTTTCTGCGTAAAATTACCCCCAGATGGATGCTTTTCGGGCGAAAAAAGAAATTTTTTCGATTTTCGCGTCAATACCGAATCCATTTCCTGATCAGGGTAAAGGAAGCGTTTTCTTGCTTCGGGAACGTTTTAATTTTTTGGAATGACAAATAAACCTTAAATAACAAATTTTATTTTCGCCAAATTTAAATCAAAACATAAACCCCTATATGGGTCATTTTTAGTACCTGTAAAAAGTTATAGCCTCGACAAACTAGACCACTCAACTATAGGCCTTTTTAGGGGTATCACCTATACCGCTATAACTTCTAGGGTGTACCTCAGATTGAAACCAAACCTGGGCTAAAATGTTGCGGTGGGTTAGAGCTAAAACATATTCAAACTTCAGAGCCATCCCGCATCTCCTCGAGGAGATAGCCCAGCACGAAAGCAAAAAAAAGGTTGGTATCCAAGAGTGGCAGATCTCCCCAAAGAAGTTGACTTCAGGCCAAAATTTTTATATAGGGAGGTCCCTCGACCCCACTTTATATAATAAACAGAGTGAATCCTCTAGGAAAAAAGATATCGCGAAAAAAGTAAAATTGGCATTTTTCCTGAGTCACCCATAGTCCGATCCCGATTTCTTCCAAGTTAAAAAGACTCATCAGAAAAGTTGGATGCTGTTTTACTATATGGATATAGGTGCAACTTTCCAGTTGAGTTTCATCCGACTCCCCGATATCGTTGTTCCGGCCCTGCGGTGACCCTAACAAAATCTATGTCTTAAATTTTAGACTCGTCTATTGTCGAAACAAAACCAAAACTTAACAAGTTGGCTATCGGATTGTGTATATATACAAGATTTATTTTATTGTTCGTCTTTACAAATATCGAAACGTAATCTTTATATATAAAGCGCGCTGAACCTGACCCTTTCGTTAAGACGGCGTTACGACTAGAGTAGAATTTGGAGCGGTTACTCCAAAGGTCCTATGGTTTGGTGGTACCGGGCTTATCTCAGGCGCTCCTCAAGGGTGGTTCAAGGGTATCACCCTTCCTAGTTCGTTGTAACGGCTCTAAAATTAGGTACCAACTTCGTATTTGGGACTCATAACACCAGTTTTCTCCATTGATTTCGTTAAAAATTAACAAATTTTCGCAAAATTAACGAACTTATTCAGCACAAATTACGAAGATTGTTCAATTTCTATTTATTTTATAACTTTTTTCGACCTTGGTGGGGTCGAACCCGCGCCAATGAAGTGAATAGCCAGGGTCCTAACCATTAGGCTATGCGCACACAGCCTCTCCATGGAACAGTGCTTAGCATAATTCCTCCAAAATTAGACTGATTCCATTAATAGGTTGTACAATTTTGATTTAAAAATTATAGGATTGGCTCTCTGTTTGTCATGACAATGTATGACTGGAAAAATGAGCAAGCAGTCAAATACTATGGTATCATTACTCTAGGACAAGGTGGAGTAAATTTCTTGTGCAGCTTGCTATTTGTTATATGGCTAGGTCAATTGTAAGCCCTTATATAGTCCATTTCTATAGGGTGCAAAAAAATTGGCACTTTTTTGATTTTTGGGCGATTTGTCTAAATTTTTTAATTTTCACCAAAATAACCCTATACGGGGTTTTAGGGTTATTGTGATGAAGGTTAAAAAACTTGAAAAAATCGTCCAAAAATCTCAAAATTGCCTTTTTTGAGCACCCCCGCCAGGGATTGAACCTTAGAAGGCCAAACGTTGCTTAACTAGCCAGGTCGGACGGGCGGCTTTCTTATCCACTTGGCCATCGTATGTGGACTTTTTTTTCTTATGGGCGGAAATGGAAAGAATTATACAAGGTTAAAAAAATACGAGCAAAATTTTCCTCTCAACGCTTCCTTGACCCTGATTCAGGGAATCAGAGTGAGTATATTGAAGCGAAAATTGAAAATTTTTAGATTTTCTGCCTGAAAATGATCTTTCTGAAGGTAATTTTATGCGAAGAATCGATTTCGCGCATTCCCGAAGCTTGAAAACGCCTCCCTGATCCTGATTCAGGGAAATAAGAATGTGTATTGAAACGAAAATCGAACATGTACTAATTTCTCTGAATCAGAAACAGGGGAGCGTTTTCAGGCTTTGAGAATGCGAGCAATGGATTCCCCGCATAAATTTACCCCCAGAAAGGCATTTTCAGGCAGAAAATCTAAAAATTTTCGATTTTCGTTTCAATACACACACTCTGATTCTCTGATTCAGGGTCAACAAAGCGTTGGAAATGCTCGCAATCGATTCCCCGCATAAAATTAGCCCGAACAGGATTATTTTTGAAAAAAATTCCGGGTCAAAAAACATGAAAAAATCGCTCAATTTCCAGTTTTTTCGATACACTCTGTAACACAGATTCAAATTTATAGCATTGGAAGAAAAAATTGGGAAAGAGGCGCGGCAATTTTTGGTTTAAGTCTAATGTTGGTGTTCCATTTGGTAACTTTCCCTTGGCCAATTTGGCCTAAAAAATTAACATCTGAAATTACTCGTGAGTTTTTATATCTATACAAGATGATTAAAAAAAGAAGTGAATTTTACGATTCTTCAAAAATTTTCTTTCAGATCCAAATAAGACAGCAACGGAAATTTCGGGATGTTATAGCCAAACTTATCATTGGTGCTCATCCACACACCAAGTCCCCCTGTGGATCTATGCCTTCGGAATGGTTGCTCTAATGGCGATATCCTTAAGTAGTACATTCACCCCTCTGAATATATTGTATTCCAAAATTTTGGGCAACACAAGACAGGTTGGGGGGAGTCTGGTGCATTGTCAAAATCCATCTTTTAGGGCACGATGACAGGCATCCTTTTCATGGCCGGTAGTATAGCCAGAACTATTGGACCCCTTGTTGTCTCCTTCTTATTCGATCATTATGGCCCAGAAGTGACGTGGAGTACACAAATCATCTTGTTGGGCATAACTATACCAATATGGATTTTGCTATACAGGAAAATCGTGCCCTTGAATGGAATTCAATCGTCAAAATCCGGTGATTGTAAGAAAGAGAATGAAAGAATCAGTATCCGAACGAAATCAACAAGCACCGAAACTGTGAGCTCTACTGAAAAATTTTAATTTTTTTGTAAATAGAATAAACTCTGTTCTTTGACGAGGCAGCTCAAAAAGTTGGGTGTGTAGTTTAGGGGGCGCGCTAGCAGTTGTGAAACGCATTTCATGACGATTTCCGGACGCTTCTGGAAAAATTTGGAGACGAATTAAAGATCAACTATCAGGTCTTCTTTTTCAGGCTTAGGCTTAAGCTTAAGGCTTAGGTTTAGTCTAGTCGTTCGGAAATTATAGTATTTTCGGACACTAGCCGTCCGAAAATCGTCTAAAGATCGTCCGAAAATCTGGACTCATTTCCAGACGGCGTTTTTTTCAAAACTATCCAATTCTGACAAACAACTTTGTAGCACATCGTTTTCAAATCCGACAAAAAGATATTTATTAGTAATTGATAGGGATGATGATCGATCAATTATTAATGCTTATGGGGACGAAATTCGGAGCTACTACACAATAGGGGGGGAGGGCACCCAAGTAAAAATTTGTTCGAAATTTTTTTCTGAAATGACCTCTCTAGGGGTAAAAACATGCGGAGAATTTGACATTTTCAAAGCGAAAAAACACTTCCCTGATTCAGAGAAGGTCTGTGTATTGAAGCGAAAAATCGCACGCCCCATATGACAAAAATTTCCTTTAGACCCCCGCACCGTACGAGGGGTTTTACGACCCCCTATCCATCTATGCCGAACGGTCCGTTTCTTCATTCTGTTGTTTTTAATGTACAATAAAACTTTATTTATTCTATAATATAACTAAACATTAAATTAACCTTATGAGTAAAAAAAGTACATTTTTGTGATTTTTGAACCCGAAAATTTTTTTAAATTGGTGTAATTTTATGTGGGAAATCGATTACGCGCATTCCCGAAGCATGAAAACGCTTTCTTGACCCTGATTCAGGAAATGAATTCGGTGTACTGACGCGAAAATCGAAAAAATTTCTATTTTCGCTCGGAAAGTATCAATCTGGGGGTAATTTTATGCGGAGAATCGATTGCGCACATTTTCTAAGCATGAAAAAACTGCCTTGGCTCTGATTCAGAGAATGGAGTTGGTGTACGAGTGAAAAAAAGAAAAATTTTCAATTTTCGCGTCAATACATTGAATCCATTCCCTGAATCAAGATCAAGGAACCGTTTTCATGCTTCGAGAATGTTTTGATTTTTTTGGAATCAGATGTCAAATAAACCTTAAATAACAAGCCAAATTTAAATCAAAACATAAACCCCTATATAGGTTATTTTTAGTAAAAAAAATTTTCCGATCCCAAAAAATTTTTTCGGGTCCCAAAAATCACAAAAAAATGCACTTTTTTACTCACCCTGTAAAATGAAGCGCCTGAGTAACTTGCATTACCAAGAAAATACACAAATAATTCATAGAGCAAGTTATATTGAACTAGAACAAAACTAATACGCTATATATCTTTGCCGAGACTTGCATTTATAGATAGCAAATAAAGCGCCGACTAGAATTCCACCAGCTGCGACATATGGCCAATAAGGGAGGTATTTTTTCTTCAATTCATCCCAAGCATAAGAATCTTTGTGTGTGTAGATCTTTTCTTGGAGTTCTTTCATGGTCTAAATTTTTTTGTAAGGAATAAACTCTGTTTTCTGGGTTTCATTCATTGTATTGACACGAAAAAGAAAGTTTTCGATTTTCGCGTCAATAAACCAACTCCATTGCTTGAATCAGGATCAAGGAAGCGTTTTTATACTTTGGGAATGTGCGCAATCTATTCCCCGTATAAAATTGCCCCTAGAGGGCTCATTTTTAGAAAAAATAAATTTCCAGGTCCCAAAAATAGAAAAGCCACTTTTTTGGCACTATAACTTTCGCACGAATCTCGCCACACTAATTTTCGCCATGAATTATTTCATTGTTGAAATTCGGTAACAGAATAATTTCAGACTAATTGAGTTGCCTGATTTGCAATATATATGTATATTGACACGAACGTGGCGAAGATTATACTTTTTGACAACGTGACGAAAGTTGTCGTGGCGCACATGAAACATGGCAAAAATTATAGTACTACTTTTTTTAGCCTACCCTATATAAAGATGCCTCTTCAAATTTTCAAATATTTTACCTTTTTAGTACCTTCTAAAACTGGTTCAACTTGTCTATCCAACTCTTTTAACTCTTCTATACAAATGGCTTCTTCTATGTCGGCTATTTGTTTGGAAATTTTCTCCATCACTGCCTGATTTTTCATGCCTTCATATTTTTCATAATGTTGGCGAAGGTTGTCTTTCAAACTTTTTAATTCCTACAAAAATTGTGTCAAATCACTATATAAGGAGAATCATTTTTGAAGAATGCAAAAAACTTGCTTCAGATCGTTTCCACTAACAAGTGGTGGTGGTCTCTCATGATAATTTTTTAAGGGTGCGCGCTAGCAGTTGTGAAATGCATTTCACGACGATTTCCGAACGCTAGCCGTCCGGAAATCCGGACTCATTTCCAGACGGCGTTCGGAAACGGGTTTGAATTTGCCTGAATATTGACACAAAAACCCTGAATTTTACATTTTTTTAAAAACGCTTTATTGGATGTATTTAAAAAAGAAAGACGGCATTCTTTATAGCTCGACGAGGCGAACAAGACAACACTAAATTTATCCAATTTGATCATTGTTTTGGGTTATTGGTTATTAAAGCGAAAACTTTGATTCAGGGTTTTCGTGTCAATATTCAGGCAAATTCAAACCCGTTTACGGACGATCTCTGGACGTCGTCTGGAAATAAGTTTGGATTGCTAGTGTCTAGAAATCGTCGTGAAATGCGTTTCACGACTGCTAGCGAACACCCTAATGAAAATTGGGGATACTATTGAACTTTAGGAACCCCATGTAACTCATGTTTTCGTGTCAATATACAGACTTTTTTTAAAAATAGGGGTTTTTCAATTAATTTTAAAATGTCGGTAGTTGGCTATAGAAGTCGATTTTTGACGAAATTTTCAAAACCTTACTAACGTTTTTCTATTCGGGGAATCAATTGCACGCATTACCGAGACGTGCTTGCCTGATCCTGATTCAGGGAATACAACGTTTTTGAGACATTTTTGGGGTATACGGGTACCTTCCCGTGGTCAAAATCAAAAAATTTCTTCAGATTCGTGTTCCTCATGTCGAAAAACCCAAAAACTCGAATTTTCAAAAAAACTCTCCCAATTGTCTAAATTTGGTGTCAGGGGGTTTTTCGACATGGAGAACACGAATCTGAAGAAATTTTTTGATTTTGATCACGAGAAGGCACTCTTATGAGGGGTACATCCCGAAAAAGTCTCAAAAACGTTGTATTCCCTGAATCAGGGCCAGGCAAGCATTTTCATGCCTCGACAATACACGCAATCGATTCCCCGAATAGAAAAACGTTAGAAAGGTTTTGAAAATTTCGTCAAAAATCGACTTCTATATCCAACTATTGACATTTGAAAATTAATTTGCAAAATTGAAAAAAACTCTCCAGTTTTTGAACAATTCTGTATATTGACACGAAAACATGAGCTACGCT
The DNA here is from genome assembly GCA_034698545.1 of Acrobeloides obliquus. Classification (NCBI taxonomy): domain Eukaryota; kingdom Metazoa; phylum Nematoda; class Chromadorea; order Rhabditida; family Cephalobidae; genus Acrobeloides; species Acrobeloides obliquus. Next base: position 6,610 of record JAQGBS010002255.1, on the reverse strand, counting down.
AGTTATTCAACATTTTTGTCATAAAAAATTTACTTGAATCCTTTCGTTTTCAATCATTATTGATAAAAAATTTCGGTGATAAACGACCTTTTTTTAAACACAATTCTTGCTTGAACAAATGTAAATAAGCAGGCCAATAAGTCAACACAGACGAATTTTTTCGACAACGAGAAAAATCGCACGAACGAATTTTTAAAATGCTCTAACAAAAAAAATGCAAATGTTTGCCAAAAATTTTCTTTTTGTTGATGAATTTTATTTGAAAATCTCTTTTCTCTCGCACAGGCAAAAAGAAATTAGCAGCGAGTGGTTTCGATCCACCGACCTCTGGGTTATGGGCCCAGCACGCTTCCACTGCGCCACGCTGCTTATGTCATCAAAACGCTTCGAAATGAACTATGTCGAATCGACATAATGAGTGTGTGCGATAACATAATTATGAAATAAGCATGCAAATTGTTTAGTTTTTTTAATTTTTTAAATAAATATGCAAATTTTTTATTTTTTTAACTAATTTTTTAATTTTTTTACAAATTTTTTATTCTACAAATCGCCCTTAATGTTAGGATGATCTTCAAGGTAGTACATAAAACAGTCACGGATTTTGTTAAAATCATTCAAACAGAACAAATATTTCGCGACATCCGTCGGCACACCATTTGTCGTCTCACAATAGGCCATACACCCGGGTTGGACATTTTTGATTCTACAGCATTCTCTATGGTCGGCTCTCGACGAGGCACAATCCCACATTTGGCCGACTGTGGGCCCACGTGGCGCACACGTAGAGAGGAAGCCAAGGACCTAAAAAATTTTTGCATGTAAACAATTTGAACCGTTTTTGCATAAAAAGTGACATGATGGCCGAATGGTTAGGACTCCAAGATTGCACTTTAACGGATCAGGTTCGAATCCCACTTGCGTCCAATTGTTTTTAACTTTTTTGTCGTTCTATTTTTTTAAAGAAAGACGGCATTTTTTGGCAGTATCACTTTTCGTACAATTGTTTTCGTACGGTACTTTTTGTACGGTACATTTCGTACAGGTACTTTTCATAAAATTATTTTTCGTACGGACTTTTCGTACAGGTACTTTTCGTACAATTATTTTTCGTACAATTATTTTTCGTACGGACTTTTCGTACAAATACAAGGGGGAGGGGGCAAAAATCCTCGCGTAAAGGGCGGTATATCTTCGCATAAATTGCTCTTTAGGCGAAGACTTTTCGCCCCCTTGGCGAAGAATTCTGCAACCCTCCCTTTGTATTTGTACAAAAAGTACCTGTACGAAAAGTCCGTACGAAAACTAATTGTACGAAAAGTACCGTACGAAAACAATTGTACGAAAAGTGATACTGCCTCCCAAATGAGGCATTTGGGAACTCTCCTCCCACAACACCATTCTAAAGGCCAGCCAAAAATTACATAAGGGGCTGTCCTTAAATTACGTTTGCTTTTTTTCTGATTTTTGACCCCCCCCCTTAGTAATTAAATCATTAGATTTTGGCTGACCCTCCCCCTCCCTTACCTCAAAAGTAAGTTTTTTTTTCATTTTTTCATCAAAACTATTCAATTTTTTTCATCAAAAATCGTATTTTTTAAAAATCTGTCTCGGCAGTGTTCACCCCGGCTGAAATTACGCCACTTTTTTAGGGGTCTATCTAAAACGGGTGATTCACCCGGGTGAATGAAATCGGGTGAATGGCCTTGAGAAAACGGGTGAATGCGGGTGAATGCATGTTAGGAAATTCGGACAGTTGTAGTTATAAAGCAATTTACTGTTTTACAAAGTGCTCTACAAGATGCAAATAAAATTTTTTTGTTTGGATCCGTAGATGCAAGGATTCAGCAAAATATGCCCATTTTTTGCTGTCTAAAACGGGTGAATTGAAAAATTTCACCATATAACTATCGGAATTGCTTATCCTTTTAATAAATATTATATGGATTATCAATTGGCGTGATCAAAATTTCTACGAAAAATTTTTTCTATTCCTAAAAAAGATCCTACGAGGTAATTTTATGCGAGGAATCGACTGCGCACATTCCTGAAGCCTGAAAATGCTCGTTTGACCTGAATCAGATCCATATAGATTGTCACTTGGCGTGGTCTTACTCCGCAATTTATTATAATCGACACTATTTTAAAGTTATGTTGTTTATTAAAATAAGAAATAAAACACACTAGTGAGCCAAAAATAACTCTAAATTTTCCAAAAGTTTACATTCAGATAGTTATACAGTGAATTTCACAATTCACCCGGAAATTCACCCGTTTTAGGTCGCAGCAAAAACCGAAAAACTCAAAAAATGCGTGAAATTGGAGGATTTTTAGTAAAATCTTGATAAAAATAAATGAGATTAATAAAAATAATGCTATTTATTAAAATGATGAGCAATTCCGACAGTTACATGGTGAAATTTCACAATTCACCCAAAAATTCACCCGTTTTAGGTCGCAGGAAAAGCCGAAAAATTCAAAAAATGCGTGAAATTGGAGGATTTTCAGTAAAATTTTGATAAAAATAAATGAGATTAATAAGAATAATAATATTTATTAAAAGGATAAGCAATTCCGATAGTTATATGGTGAAATTTTTCAATTCACCCGCTATTCACCCGTTTTAGACAGCAAAAAATGGGCATATTTTGATGAATCCTTGCATCTACGGATCCAAACAAAAAAATTTTATTTGCATCTTGTAGAGCACTTTGTAAAACAGTAAATTGCTTTATAACTACAACTGTCCGAATTTCCTAACATGCATTCACCCGTTTTCTCAAGGCCATTCACCCGATTTCATTCACCCGGGTGAATCACCCGTTTTAGATAGACCCCTTTTTTAGGCGCTAGTATAAATAGAGCCAATGATCCATTAATACTCCAATGCGAAGTTATAAATAAAGCTAATGAAAGATGCAATGTTTGTGGTTGCCATTGGAATTTGCATATGCGAGTTAAATTTAGTCAAAAAAAGGTGAGCCAAAATATGGACGATCCTTTTGTCAAAAAAGCTATAACTAGTGAACTTTTAAACATCTCATATCGTGAAAAGCTTCTTGAGAAAAAAGTTATTCAAATTCAAAGCCAAACCGAAGAATACGAAAAACTACAAAAGATTTGCCAACAATTAGGCTCTTATTTAAAAGCAAATGGTATTTTGTTATACAATGATGCAACAGAAGAATATGTAAAACTTTCTATAGAAACAGAAAGAAATCAAAATCGGCAAAATATCGAAATTATTCTTGATGCTCTTAAAAAGTTGGCTCGAGAAGCGCAACAAGAAAAACAAATTTTTGAGAATATTGGAAAATCATGGCGCTGGCGGACATCTTTTAAAGGATTAGACTTTTTGAAAGCTGAATTAGATGGTTTACCGACTATGGGTCCATATATTAAAATTGCGATCGAATCTATAAACTATTTTACATCAAATGAATCAAGAATTATTGTCGAAGAATTCATAGTTTAACTTTTTTTAAATAAAAATTTATAATCAAATAAATTTTTTGGATACAACTTTATTTTTGAGGAAATAGCGAATGCCGTATTGTACATGTCTCCCAAAAAAGTTTCTGAATGGAAAAATCATATTTTTGGAACATTAAATTTTTTTGCGGGATGATATTGGAGGCGTTAGAAAAGATTAAGAGTGATCGCAAAATTCAATTTTTTAAAACTATGGACAAAAAATTCCCCTTTCTTCCAAAATTCGAAAATTTCTCTCTCTAAAAATGGCTACTTTCGATTGGAATGTGTTATTAGCATCATAAGAAAACATTTTTATGCGTTTTTAGACCTGCTTTAACTTTTTGCACACTTTCGTCTGTAGTGGTGGAGGGGGGAGGAGAGTGGGGGTGATTCAAAGGGAAAGATGGGAGGTCTTACGTGGAAGGAGTATCATTTTTTGGGACTTTCTGGATGGGGGAAGGGGGCTCCAGGGCCATTCAACCCAAGACAACTCAACCCATTTTTGGTGGAAACTTTATGGCCTAAGCCAAAGCCTAAGGCTTAAGCCTAAGACCTAGTCCTAAGGCTAAGAAAAGTCCTATAGATTTTTTGTTTGAGTTGTATGGGGTTGAATTGTCCGTGGGTTGAGATGTCTGTGGGTTGAGTTGTCCGGGTTGAGAATGTCTGCCCCGGGGGGAGGGGCACTAATTAGTGTCCCCTATCCATGTATGAAGAGAATTCAAATGTATATTATTGTTAGTCTATATTGTTGTCTTCAATCTTAGGAGCCAAGTAAAAACGTAAATAGCTATTGTCTTTGATGTTATATTCGATGGCGATCGGCACATCGTTGCAAATCGAAAGGCGCACACGATTCGAGAGTGACGCAGCTTTAGCAAATTGATTCAAATATTTGATTGATAAAGTCATATTCACGGGTTCCTTCACTTCGAAGAAGATTTTCTGAAAATTATTAATTCAAAAACATCTTATGACTCGCACACAATTCTCTGGCCCATAAACCAATTTTTAACCTTTGGATTCATATAACAATTTTCCACCCTTGACTCATCAAAATGGATCAAAACTATAGGTCCAAAAATGCTGAATGTACCTTTTAAAACCACGAAAAACTAACCCCACTATCGTCGTCATCAGCGCTCGAACTACTGTTGTAGACCAACGTGCTTCCACCAGTATCTCCATGCGACTTGAACGTAACACCACCCTTGGTCGCAGTGATTACAATCGAGTCCGAGAACATCGCCAAATCACGACAGGTTTTTTGGAATTCCAATGATGGCATCTCGATCACCACTGAATATTCCTGTTCCGGGATCCCCAACTGGTCAACATCGATGTCCATTAGCTTCACAGTAACATCCTGTATTTTTTGTTGGAATGATTTATTAGGTTGTTCAGAAAGTTCGGTACTACTAAGGGTGCGCGATAGCCGTCGTGTCATATGCTGCGACATGCGTTGTGACGTCACAACGAGTGTAAAAACTCATGTCACAACGGCTAGAGTCGTCCATAGTACAATGTCATAACGGCTAGCGCGCTGCTAGTGTCGTAACATCGTTGTGACATGAGTTGTGACGTCACAAAAATCATATTTCTGGGGGTAATTTCATGAGAGGAATAGATTGCGTGCATTTCCAAATCTTGAAAATGTTTTTTTGACTCTGATTAAGGGAAATGAGTACATGTTGAATTTTCGCTTCAATATATAATCTTATTGATTGGAGGGAGGCTCTCTCCTTCGTTCACATGCAAACTTTAGACAACTTTTGGTCATCAAAATTATAAATGGACTTCATTTTGGCACTATTTTTCGTGACACTTATGTGATTTGAATTTGTGTTTTGAATTTTCTTACCTGGCTTCGATCTCTCTTCTCATCAACAAATGTGAATAACACCGTGTCACCTTCATCATCATTGTAGCGGATCATACATGAATCGTCATTGTTTGCGCACTTCAACGCGCGAATCAAGTTCGCTACACTCAAAAAAATTTTTAAGGATATAAAAATTCCACTAAACCTTACCTAATTCCAATATTGATGTTACGATCGCAGCGATACATATTAAAGAGTCCATTATCCAACTTCAACGCGACTAAAGCCACATGTGATGCATCCATAGCCTGAAAAGCATTTTTAAGCAAAAATTTTTAACCGCTCAATTTTTATATTTTGTGCTCAGTTCAACTGTGTGCGCCATGTACTTATCAGACCCAAAAGATGTAGACATCATTGCACTTTCCACATAGCTTCTCTCAGAAGATAATGAAATTTTTTAACGTTTGAAAACTCGATCACCTGAAGCGACATCGCGTTTTCAGTACAATCAAATGGGGCCTCGTTCACCAGATCTTTGATAGCATCCACAATCTTCTTCAACAAAGATGCATTCTGAAGTTTGACCTCGAACATTTTGGACTCATTAGCTGAATAGAAAAATATCACTAAAAATGAAAATTGAGTGAAGAAACAAATACCCCAAGGGGTAAAAAATCGATTTTTAAAAAAGTTCTCTAAATCGGTTGATTTTTTGTTCTGGGGGGAGTTTTTCGGCATGGGAAACTCGAATTCAAAGGAATTTTTGATTTTGATCACGGGAAGATACCCCATACAAAGTTAAAACTCCAAAAAGGGAGTTTTACTTCGTATGGGGTACCTCTTTGTAAGTCATTTTTTGACCATATTCCCGAGGTTTAGGACAAAAAATAACGGTGGATTCGTGTTCAGCGCATAGAAAAACCCTAGGAGGGTCGAAAATTTCAACTTATATAGCCAAATATCAATTGATTTAAAATAAGGATGCATGTTTGAGAGCCAAAATTTGTGAAAATATTTGCATAATGTTACCCCATACTCGATTAAAAAATTACAATAAAAACGCATATTTAATTTTTCAATTTTTTTTCATTCGTTAATCTCAATTTTTAGATTTAGACATAATAATAAAATCTTTTCATGGCATTGTGATAAAATCTTGTAAGTAAAATTTTCAGAAATTCTTTTTGATATCCAAATTCATTAAAAAAAAACAATATTTTTAAGAAAAAACCGCTTAAATCTGTTCAGAATATTCCAATTTTAGAAAAGATTTTGACATTTTTTGAAGAAAATTCTTATGTGTATGTGTACAAA
>JAQGBS010002254.1:0-13529 GCA_034698545.1 Acrobeloides obliquus | reverse complement strand
AACAAAAAATGCTCCATTTTTCATGAACTTTTCGAATATATACAAATTATGAATTTTCACTGCGTTCATGTTTTCGTTGTAATACACAAAATTTAAAAAATCCCCAACTTCATACGCAATTTTCTCGAAAACTACAACGATTTAGAACATGTCGTAAAAACAAAAAATGTTCAATTTTTCATGAATTTTCTGAATATCAACAAAAGGGCAACTGCCTTGACAATTGCACTTTTGTTGATGGCAACTGTCAAGGCCTTGACTGGTCCTTTAATAATCTTTCGAAATTTTTATAGTCCCATATAAAATCATTGATGAATAAATCTTTTTGTTCTTGTTGAAAATTTAGTCATGTTATGAAAAATTAATTTGAATAGCATTATGAAAAATTAATTGAATCGAATGTTTTGCAACAAAATACGTCATCATGTTACCATGAGTTTAAAATTTCAGTCTGTCGTCTAATTTTTTTTATTCCACATTTTTCTCAAATCAATATTTTTTAACTGGCTGGTAGTAGACTAAGTAGCTGGCAGATGAAGAGTACAAAAATCAACAAAAAAAATTTTTGAGCTAACTTTAGAAAAAAGTGTTTCAGCTTTCTTTTGTTTTCAGTTATCACATTAACATTCGGATTATATTTACCATACCGAAACCCTTGAAATAACTCTTGAGACGAGTATATAATCCTCAAGTGTAAGAGCCGACAAAATGACGAAAGCATTTTTTGTAGAACAAAAATCTTTTGAAGACATGAAATTTGAAGAGAAAAATTTTTTTTGTTTGCGACATAATTCCCCCCATTCATTCATAACTTTTTGTTGATGCTTTCAAAATTTCGATAATTTTTTTACATCGTGAAATTTGATACTCTGGCTAAAGTTACACTTGGCGCGTTGGCGCCGAATTTCAAGCGACCGGACACCACTCGCATTGTGTCGAAAAGTGCGACGTTCCCAGAATCTCGGCAAAACTTAACAAAAAAATTTCTTAAAAGCATGAAATGGGAGATAATGTGCGAGGCTTGGAAATCAATGGGTAGTGTTTGCTTAATCGCAGCAAAGAGTAACAAAAAATTATGATTTCAAAACACATTGTGTGTTACACATAACACCAATTATAGTCCTAAGAGAGTGATTGAGTTTGGCTCTCCCCCAAATTTCCCAAAGGCAAAAAACATAAAGGTACAAAGGAACAATCAAGTCAGAAAATGTTGCCAAAAAATTGCCCTTGGTACTCGGAAAGTTCGTAAAAAATGGAGCATTTTTGGCGATTTTTGAAATTTTGTGTATTATAACGAAAACATGAATGCAGTGAAAATTCATAATTTGTACATATTCGGAAAGTTCATGAAAAATTGAGCATTTTTTGTTTTTACTGTAAATTCTGAATCGTCGTAGTTTTCGAGAAAATCGCGTTTGAAATTTTGAATGTGTACATGTTTTCGTGGTAATACACAAAATTTCAAAAATGAAAACTTCAAATGCGATTATCTCGACAATGATAACGATTCAGAATTTACTGTAAAAACAAAAAATGCTCCATTTTTCATGAATTTCCCGAATATATATAAATTATGGCAAATTTCGCTAATCTAAAGAATTTTCAATTGGAATTTAGTATAAAAATGCTATATTATGCAAAGATGGCTTTTGCGCGTCACTTTTGGGCAATAAAACTAGTCTCATTTTGTAGAGCAGACATTCCTCCAATAATCCAGAAATCAAGAGAATTCAAACAATTCAACTTTCTGGAATATGGCATTTTTATGCTAATTAGTCTTTGTGGGGTTTTTATGAAATTTTTATAAAAAACTCAAATTTCATAAACTAAAAACTGCGCATAAATAAAAAAAACAGTACGAAAATGTTTTTCATGACATAAATAAAATAATAGAATCGAAAAAAACGTTATTGATAACTTTTTTATTTACAGGGTGGTGCAAAAAAACCGCAATTTTGAAACTTTTGAAGGCCATTTTTTCGGGGTTAAAAACCCCGTTTTTTGCCATTTTAAGGGGCTTTTATGGGTCAAAAAATTTTTTTGACGCCGGAATCGTGTTTGCCAGCTATTTTTACCCCTAGAAATGATGTTTTTAGAAAAAAATGTTTTTCGAAAAAATGGCTTTCAAAAATGTCAAAATTGCGGTTTTTTTTGCACCACCCTGTAAAAAAATGCGATTTTTGTGAAAAAATTTTTTAGCTATACCCTTTTTGGGTATAGCTAAAAAATTGACTCGAAGTCCCAAATGGTAACATTTCAACAAAAAATTTTTACGGGATTTTGTTCTCCATATATAAATCTACAATGCCCATATAATAACTCAAAAATGGTCTATGCACGCTTTTTTCTTAAAAACCTTGTACGATATTTCCTTTGGCTGTGACGGTCCCTAGCTCCATTCCTTTAAGCAAAAATTCTTCGCCTTATTGTTTTCACAATTTTGCACTACGTTTCAAAGCCATTTGTGTACACGTTTACGTGACAATTGCTAAGATTGTTTATAACTCTGAGTACGTGCAAAAATTAAGAAGAACTTGTTTTGCATAAGTCCAGTGAGGCGATAGATGAATGAGAGCCGTAAAATGTGCATATGATTTGAAAGTGTATGTGTCATTTTTAACTTTTTCTCTAATAAATGCAAATGTGGGAAAGGAAAAGCTTGTGATTATGAGCATTTATGCTCTAGCAAAATTGCAAACGCAAAAATTTTTTCTTTGTTGAACTTATCACTTATCAAAGAGCAAAAACTCAATGAAAAGACCCTTTTGATGAGTCTGAATCAACAAAAGGGTCTTTTCACAAAGTTTCTTCTCTTTGATAAGTTCGATAGAAAGTCAGACAACGAGGAAATTTCTGAATTTTTTTCATCATTTGTAATTTTGTTAGAGCCGCATTTTGTGAAAAGAATGCTTGTTGAAAAGGCATCAATAAGACCCCTACTATAAAATTAAGAGGTCTTTTTGATACAGTGTGTAATCCATTTTTTTAGGCCCCAACGTTATGCCCAACACTAACGCAGCCCGTCCTCGAGAATCCAGACAAGAACCCTATTCCAATGTGCACACCACTATGTTTACTTCCAGTCATCACAATCAAGCGCAAACGTCAACCAGTCAACCACAATCCCAGCAGCAGCAACAACAACACAGGGCCCAAAATTTTCAGTTAAATAACGTAGGTTTATAAAATGTTACATTATGTTTCTGTGCTTTCAAGATAATGTGTGCATATACAGTTGTGGACAAAAGTCTTTGAAATTTATATTTTTTAAAAGCAAATTTCTTCATTGTCTAACATTGTTGTCGAACTTATTAAAGTATAAATACCTTTAAAAAGTTGTTACATTTAATCTTTTATTATTTATACTTTAATAAGTTCGACAACAATGTTAGACAATGAAAAAATTTGCTATATTTTAATAAGTTCGGCAACAATGCTAGACAATGAAGAAATTTTGCTTTTTTTAATATCGATTTTTAGCCATACCCACTTCGTCCTTCATCTGCATTGAATGTTAATCAATTATCAGTGGCAGAAAATCCTTATTTTAATCAGCAACAATCATTACAAATGCCACCAAACCGATCTCAACCAACATTTTACCAAAACAACCAACCACAACAGATGAATACTAGTAATAACAATGGACAAGTCGGACAACCCAATTTTCAAGGGTTCGAAGGTAAAGAGTGATTAGTAAAAATGTCTTTTTCGTCCTTACATCGGGTGACCCCATGGCTATAGTGGCGTTTTTCAACACGGAAAACTCGAATCAAGTGATAGAAATGCGGGTGAATATGAGTTCGTGATTGAGTTAGACATAATAGAAATTTTATATTGAAAATGCAAAATTTCTATTATGTCTAAATCAATCATGAACTCATATTTTTGAAAAGTCTGTATATTGGCACGAAAACATGAATGACTTATATTTAATTTTAGATTCTTATCCATACCATGACTGTTCGGACCATTTTGAAAGTCTAGCCCCCTTCATTGCTCCCGATGAGATGCTACAATTAGCCGACTCCATCCCTATGGATCTATTCCCCGAGATAAGCCGAGCCGAGTATACCTCTGCTAGAGATGTACAAGTATGCTATTTTTCAAATAATTTTTCTAAAAGTCAAATTTAGCAAAAATTTGTTGGAACCCCAGCCGCTCGACCAGTGATGAATTATGATACGAATATACAACAAATTAGTGGAGAATTTTGTCAGCCTTCAATGGCGAAACGTCCTCGAAAAGATTTTCAAAATGGTAATTTTTGAGAAAAATGTTTTTTTTAATCAAAAATTTTTTAGAATACAACAAAAATTATTACGCCTCTGTACAACAACACAACAGTATTCATCCCTTTCAAATGCCGTAATCAGAGGTGTCAATGCCAAGTCACTTTACTAAGTTTTTTCTCTTTGATGAGTTCGACAGAAAGTCAGACAACAAGAAATTTTTTATTACTTTTTTAAATTTCTTTGTTGTCTGACTTTCTGTCGAACTTATCAAAGAAAAAACCTAGTAAAGTAACCTGGCCCGGATCCTCTTACACCTCTGACCGTAATTATGTGTATATAATTTTCATTTTTTGTGTTATTTTTACCACTCGAAATCGGACCAATGAAAAGTACATACTTGATGGAGGGGGTTGAAATTTTGTCTTACTTTAAGTGTAGGGGTATAAAGTTTTCGTTCATACCCACTGTGAGAGATTTTTACTTGGAATTCAAGTGCTCAAGGTTCGATTATATGGACTCTTTTGCCAATAGATCAAAAATGAATCAACTATGACAAATGACAAAACATCTCACTTTCACCCGAATGGTCATTGTGAAATCTTATGAAAGCTTTCACTCTTCCATCAAGTTTTTAGACTTTGATAAGTTCGAAAAAATGTCAGATAACCTAGAAATTAATCATTTCTAGGTTATCTGACATTTTTTTCAAACTTATCAAAGTTTAAAAACTTGATCAAACCCTAGAATTTGAGTGCAAAGTGAGACGCTTGCCACTTCACCATGGGTGAAGACTTTTTACTATTAGCAGGAAATTCTCTATATATTCAAAACGGGATTATTACCTTTTATTTTATTTTTCTTGCTAATTTTTTTATTACTAAATTCCTCTAAAAGTTATACTATTAACATATTTTATTAGATATATATTATTTTTATTTGTGAGATTTTTTAACCTGTGGTTAGCCATGAGGAAGACTTACCGGTTTAGACATGTTGAGGCGATTTCTTGAAAAAAAGCTAAAAAATTTTCACATACACCCCTCTTCCCCAGAACCCCTTTCGCATGGGGACCGCCCCTGGATAAGCAGCGAAAAAATGTAAGGGTTCCCAGTTTTGGAGTTTTAGAGCTGGCCTCTCCCCTCTTCTGCAGCAAAATCTTCCTACGCTCCTGCTTTCCACCTCCCATGTCCCTTTATAGTCGCTTCCAACCGGCTATATCACCTTTTTTCAGGCCTCTAGTAGTCTAATGTGATAGATTCTAATTATTCAAATACAAAAGACTTCTTTTTTTGTTTTCTTTCTACCTATCATATTGTTTACGTGTATTATATCTAGACATAGTGTTGAGATTACACAAGTTTTTTTTGTTGCTTAACTGTTTGTGCAAAAAATTCTAAATAAATTTTCTTTTCTTTATCTACAGAATTATTCGATACATACAGGGTTCGTAACAAGTTCTAATATAGGCCGAGCGTACGGCAAAAAATAAAGACTCGCTTTCGCTTTGATAAGTTCACTAAGTTTTTGCTCTTTGATAAGTTCGACAGAAAAGCCAGATAGAAAGAACTTTTTTTTGATGAATCGTCAAAAAAAGTTCTTTGTATCTGGCTTTTTTGTCGAACTTATCAAAGAGCAAAAACTTAGTGAAATGACCTTTTGCTGATTGGTCAATTGACGTCACCTATCAATTGACCGTCGGTCATTTGGTCGGTCAAAAATGCAACCCTAGCTATAATGGCATTTGCCTATAACAACCCTAGTTGTGTTTTATATAGATGATCTGTTGTGCGCATTTACCACAAAAGAAAAAAAATTGTTTTGTTGTACACAACAAAGTATTCATTTGTGCAACAATTTTTCTACCCCTAGAAATTTACCAAAAAATTTCTTGTTAAAAATATTTTGAAAATTTCCCTTTCTTTCAATTCCGGCTTAATTTTCATGACAATGCCCCGAGTCCGGTTTCACTTGGATTTGAATCCTTCCATTCTTTTATTCGTGTTGGATTTGATAGTGATGCAAAACTAGGCAATATCGGCTTAAATTTTTCGACAAAGGAACAAATCGGATAGTTTTGTCCATTATCCATGGTATATTCTTTTTATGCAATCTCGTTTTATGTGTGGTTGTTTACGCTTCGTTATATGAATAATACTTGTGGAAATCTGGAAGGATTATCACAATTCTTGAGCTTTGATCAAATATGGAACAACATCATGGAAAATGTCCTAAACAGCGCGGTTGGATTTAAACGGCCGGATGAAATCGTGGTTTAGGATTCGGCCAAAATCTTTTGAGCGAAACAATACAGGGTGGCGCAAAAAATGGCACTTTTGAGATTTCGATAATCACCCACAAAGGTCACTTTACTAATTTTTTTCTCTTTGATAAGTTCTACAGAAAAGCCAAACACGTAGAAATTTTTTTATAAAAAAAATTTCTACGTGTCTGGCTTTTATGTAGAACATGAACCCCCATGATGGATGACTATAAAGGCGGAAGGTCCGAGGAGTAGGGGGTACTTATGTCTAATAATTTCTTTCATTTTTTCCTCTACCAATGCCAACCCATGTATCAAAAATTAGGTCAAAAATATTTATGTTTAATCGTTTCCTTCATTTTTTAATACTGCAAATCTCGGCCAACAATGTTTGTACGAGCCGTTTGTGTGTAACTATCTATTTCCTTCTCATCGCACAACTAATCGAACTTTGAGCGGAAGCGGCAAAAGAAACCTTGTTGTTCAAGTAGGAAAAGTTTTTAAGAGGATCGGACCAATTTCGAGTGAAACAATGGTATGAAAAAGACGTTTCATTTTCTGACCATTATTTCTCAGGTAGGGAGAGAAAATGGGTGATAGCACCCCTTTTTTCACCCACCCATCACCCAGTGGATGGTGATTAGGTCATTGGTTATACCATGGGTGATTGGCACCCATTGTGATTTTCGGTACAATCATCCAATGGGTGTTCACTAGTGATAGTGATAGAAATCCGGGTGAATATGAGTTCATGGTTGAGTTAGACATCATAGAAATTTTCATAAAATTTTAATTTAAAATTTCTATTATGTCTGACTCAATCATGAACTCATATTGGCCCGAATTTCTATCATTAGTAATCATCAATGATCTAATCCCCCACCCAGTGGGTGATGTCACCTTGGTATAATTATTCATAATGATGATACGTAACAAGGCTACAAAAAAATTTATTTGCAACAAATACTTAAATTAATAAAATAAAATAACTTTTAATAAGTTCGAAAATGAGCTAGACAACAAGTAAATTTTATATCTCTCAAACATATTTCTGTATATTTTTTGAACTTATCAAAAAGAAATTTTGCAAAATGAATAAATACAAATATCAATTGACTAAACTATGTTCAGTGTTCCGGTACCAAAAAATTTTTGAAACCCAATTTTACATGGGTAATCTGCATAGTTGTTCTGTGAAATATCCTGATTATTAACGTTCGTAAATCCTTTTCTATTTTGGTATATATTTCCGATTGCAAATGATAGTTTGCATTCTTTTTCTCATATCTATCTCCTCCATAACACACTCACTCATCGGATTTCCTACGAGGCCCACCGAGCGGCTACAAATACACGAAGAAACCGATCCTCCTCTTTTTTCGCATCGATATCCCACTGTTGTAGTGTCCATCTAGTTTGACACCGAAGCGATTGCCTGTAATCGGATGCCGTCCGAAATTTCATTCTGGCAATAGCTTTTTTTCACTCCTTTGTTGGAGAGTGAGGATTTTTCTCAAGTCAGTAGAGAATTGAGGTCGGTCGAGTTTCCCGCAGCTTTTTAATCGTGAATATTTTTACTATTTTGTTAAGAAATTGCGAATTGTTCAGTTTGAAGTTTTTCAAGCAATTTGTATCCTTCTTCAAAATAAGGTAGAGAATTGATTTGAGCATCATCTGATAGCTTAGTGATGCCCCAACAACGTAAAAGAGCCGTATCAAAAATTTATTTTAACAGTGATGAGAAATAGAATTGTCAAAATTGAGGAAAAAATGGTAAAGAATTTAAGATTGTGGAACGAGGGTAGCCTCAGTTGCGCAGTAAGTTGCGTGTTTAGCTGTTGCTCGAAAGGGGTTCGATACTAGTTTCGTCGCTTGGATTTTACCCAAAAAATTGGTCTCAACGCTATCTGATAGTGGCCCTGTTCCTAATTTGAACCGTACGGTTGACAGTGATCAGTACGGTTCAAATTAGGAACCGTGCCAGTGTTATTTCAAGCATTGTCATCCAAGACAAGTTTTTGCTTCACTCAGAGTGAATCAACTTTGAGTGAAGTGATGTTTTATTTCACAAAGTTTTTTCTCTTTAATAAGTTCGACAGAAAGTCATACAACAAAGAATTTTTAGCTAAATAATGCTGGTTATTTCAACGTAGAGCTTTCAGAAAAGTGACACTTATCACTCTGGTGACAAAACGTTATTCAGTTTTGTTTACACTAAGTTTTTCTCTTTGATAAGTTCGACAGTATCTAGACAACGAAGAAAATTATTATCATTTTTTAGGCTAAATTTCTTCTTGGTCTGGTTACTGTCGAACTTATCAAAGAGAAAAACTTAGTGAAAAGAAAGGTAAATCAAAAAAGTCCTCTTAATAATCTCCCTCATAGGTAACTTCCATTGACCTTTATCCCATGATAAGTTCGAAAATATGTTAGATTGAATAAAAATTTTCATTCAAATTCTTTTGAGTTTGAATAAAAAAGGTTTGTCAACAATTTTAATCTGTTTTCGAAGATCTTTTGGCGCCCAGCTATGCGAATTTTCTTCATCCTCAAAAAATTGACCTATTTGAGTCTATTCAATGAAGACGGCTTGAGACTTTCGATTTTTCAGAAAAAAGAAGAGGCGTGAAC
Source organism: Acrobeloides obliquus (assembly GCA_034698545.1). Taxonomy (NCBI): domain Eukaryota; kingdom Metazoa; phylum Nematoda; class Chromadorea; order Rhabditida; family Cephalobidae; genus Acrobeloides; species Acrobeloides obliquus. The sequence goes on along the minus strand of JAQGBS010002254.1, from coordinate 4,403 downwards.
GTTGGGTGAAGAATGTGTAAATCAGCAAAGTCCTCAAAATTAAGTTATTTTTGATTAGCTATTCACTCTATTTTTCTTTTGCTATTGACGAAAATCTCCAAAATTTTTTTAAGTTGATTTTAAATAAGTACTTAATAGGAATGTTCTTAAGATGAATATTAATTCTCGTTAGACTATTTAAAATTTACAAATTTTTCTCTTTAATAAGTTCAAAAAATGTTAGACATAATGCAAATTTTTGGCAAAACCCAAGCGACGAAGTTGGGTATTGAACCCACGACTCTTCGGGCAACAGCCAAACACGACCCTACTGCGCCACTGCGGTATCTTGTCCCACAACCTTAAATTCATTACAGTACCCCCCTCACCACTCATCCTCGTACCTTCCGCCTATAGTCATTCATCCATCATGGGGGTTTATGTACCCCCCCCCCCCCCCGATTCATTCATCATATAAATTTTTGAAAAAATCAACCTTTTGTTTTGATCGACAACATATAGCCTCGAGATAGCTTGTCCCCCTTCTTGTTCATGTATTCATGTACCCCCCCCCCCTAAAAGGCCATCATCCATCCATCCTGAGGGACTGGTGTATCCCCCCCCCTACTGGTGACCTATGGTTCCAACCTACTGGGGCACCCTGTATTCAAATTTTGAGCATGTTATGGTGACAATAGGGACAAATTTGTTATAATCACTCTGAACAAATAATGTCGCTTCAAAAATTTGCATATTACATGACAAAAAAGTACATTTTGTAACGTTGAGGTCACTACATCAGACTTCAAACATTTCAATAGGGCTATTTTTGAACACGAGAAACTATTCATGTAATATTTTAGGATGGCCCTCATTTTTATCCCAATATCATGCATTTATTATGTGCTTACATTTTTCATACTGATGGCATGTAAAGCAACTGCAAACATTTTTGCTTTTACTCAAGAAATGGGGCCAAAAATAGTTCCGCTTTAGACTCGACAACCCAAATACTATTTCGACGGTTTTATTTGTTTTTATTTCATTTAAACTTTTAATGAGTTCGAAAAAATGGCAGACTAATACTAATTTTTTGAAGTTCAAAAAGTTCGTGAGCTTTTTTGAAATTCTGTTTTTATTACTTAGATTTTTGTTGTACAATCAACTCTCCATATAGTGACACCCCCAGGGGTGGCTATATCGAGGCCATAACTCAGTGAAAAAAAGATTTTTTTATACAAAAAGTGGTCACTCGAAGAAATCCGATTTACCCTCGATTTTGGCGAATTCACTATACCGAATTGGAGGGGGTGTCACTATATGGAGAGTTGAATGTATCGATAAATATCCGTACCCTAAAGCGCTTGTTATACTTTTTCGATTGTTGTTGGATTTTCGCGTCAATACACAGATTCCTTCCCTGAATCAGGGTCAAGGAAGCGTTTTTACGATTCGAGAGTGCGCGCAATCGATTCCCCGCCTAGAAAAACCTAAGAATCGACGGTTTGCTCATAAAAATCCGAAAATGTTTGATTTTCGTTTCAAAAATCCAATTTTTTTCCCTGAATCAGAGAAGCGTTTTCACATTTTGGGAGTGCGCGCAATCGATTCCCCGCATAAAATTACCCCTAAAAATGGTCATTTTAGAAAAAATTTTTATGAAATAGTCCCTAATTTATACCCCCTTTAATAATTTCGAAGATGAGGTTAGACAACTAAGAAATTTAAGATTCAGATCCTCGGATAGCGTATAGAGTGGCAAGTTGTAAAAGTACGACTGCGCCGAACACCCCAAACGAGTCCCAATTAGGCCTAGGCTTAGGTCTAATTGGGACCCATTTGGGGTGTTCGGCACAGTCGTACTTTTAAAAATTGCCTATAAAGTGGCTGTCGCGACAGACTTCAAATTGTCACGACAGCAAAAAGAAAATATGAATCAGAATTGTGGCAACACTGTAGACATCAATGCAGACGTTAGCTAAGAATGATTTATTTTGAGATTTACATAACATTAAATAAATGACGTTTAATAAGTTCGAAGACAGGGTTAGACTACTAAGAAATTTAAGCTTATATTTCCGTGTGACATTTTTATTTTAGTATATTTGTGAGTGTAGAAAAAATGGAAATTTTAGGAAGCCTCATTGTTGCAACACCAAATTGCCTATATGCAAAATATTACCCTAATTACGTTATTTCTTTTATTACTACCTACAATAACTACAGCTATTCAATGTTACTCTGGAAGCCAGTTACAAATAATCGAATGCCCAAGTTTGAGTTGCATCAAACAATCTTTGGGGTTAGATACGGTAGGAATTTTATAGCTTGAAAAATTTTCATCGACGCAGAAACATTTCATTTTCTTAAAAATTAAAAAATCCTTTAGCAGTAATAAATTTTGAATAACTGTACACAAATTTCCGGCACAATTTCGACCTTGAGTATATATAATTATACTAGGAAAATTAACTGAGACACTCGATCAAAATGAACTTATCAAAACAACAGGTGTAAATAAAAATTGACTTTTTTAAAAGTACAATTTTTTCTCATAAAAAATAGCGCACCCAAAATGTTACCAAGCGTTAAATACGGTTGCAGATACGGAAATATTTTTTCGTGTAACTTTTTTAATTCTTTTTGTAACTTTTTTAATTTTTGTTGTAACTTTTTTTGTTGTAACTTTCGACTATTTTTTTTTGTAACTTTTTTAATTTTATTTGTAACTTTTTTTCTTGTAACTTTCGGCTATTTTTTTTTGTAACTTTTTTTCTTGTAACTTTATATCTTATGTCTTAACCTTAGGCTTTAGGCCTATAGGTTTAGGCCTATAGGCTTAGGCTTTAGGCCTATAGGCTTAGGCCTATAGACTTAGGCTTTAGGCCTATAGACTTAGGCTTTAGGCCTATAGGCTTAGGCTTTAGGCCTATAGGCTTAGGCCTATAGACTTAGGCTTTAGGCCTATAGACTTAGGCTTTAGGCCTATAGGCTTAGGCTTTAGGCCTATAGGCTTAGGCTTTAGGCCTATAGGCTTAGGTTTTAGGCCTATAGGCTTAGGCCTATAGGCATAGGCCTATAGGCTTAGGCTATAGGCTTAGGCCTATAGGCTTAGGCTATAGGCTTAAGCCTATAGGCTTAATCCTATAGATTTAGGCTTATAGGTTTAAGCCTATAGGTCTTAGGCCTATAGGTTTAAGCCTATAAACTTAGGCCTATAGGTCTTATAAGTCTTAAGGTATAAAGTTACAAGAAAAAAAGTTACAAAAAAAATAGTCAAAAGTTACAAAAAAAATTAAAAAAGTTACAAAAAGAATTAAAAAAGTTACAAGAAAAAATAGAATCCTTGCAGATATAGTTCTTAATATAGTTTCTTGAAAAATCTTTTAAATGAGTTCAAAAAATGGTTAGACAACGAAGAAATTTGAGACAAAATTTTTGAAAGTCACATACGCAAAATTAAAAAAAAGTTTTTCAGGTCCGATATTGTGATGGGACAGGAGTATCATCCATATGCCAAACATACAGAATTTTCGATTCCTGTCAGAATATCCCAAATCTGGGCTATATCTGTTGCTGCTCCGAACAACTTTGCAACACGGCTATCGTCACCGCAGCAGTGCCTATGTTGACCATAATATTTATCATTTTACTCACCTACTGGTTAACTTAGACTTTTTGTGGGGTTTGCTGTTGATTTGATCTTCTGATATATCTTTAGACATTGATGCGTATCAAAATTTTGCTTATTTTTTAAATCGTCCCATTTATGTGGAAAAAATAGAAGAAAAAATAAAAAGAACAAAACAAATTGAAAATAAAATCAAACTTAAATATGTAGTGAATTTATTTTTAATGAGTTCTGTTTTTGTTTAGACAACGAAGAAACTAATTTTTTCCTTATACTATAAGAAAATATCAGTTTCAAAAAGGATAATCGGAGCTCGTCTACATGGGAGGACACTCACGTGATTTTTTTCAAAAAATTTTTTCTCAAAAATGGTCTATATAGGGGTAAAAACACCTGAAAAATCCAAAAAAAGCACTCCCGACGCATGGAAAAAAATCTCCGACCATTTTATGCAAAATTTTTCATGGCCCTTTACACATATGTTGTTGTGCTGATGGTCCGATAGCAAGATGATACCCTGTAAAAAAGCGCATACAGGGTCAGAGATGTTTTTTCCATGCATCGGGAGTGCTTTTTTGGATTTTTCAGGTGTTTTTTTACCCCTGTATAGGTCATTTTTGAGAAAAAATTTTTGAAAAAAATCACATGGGTGGCCCCCCATGTAGACGAGCCCCGGACAATCCTTGTCACTGGCCAGAAATATGTGAATGTTGATCATGTGAAATAGAAAGTGGTTAGCCAGTAGGAATGCGTAGGAGAATAAGAAATAATCTTTATTCTAGCGACGTTTTAC
>JAQGBS010002253.1:0-13529 GCA_034698545.1 Acrobeloides obliquus | reverse complement strand
CTACAACATTGCCAACACATAAATGGGAAAATGTCGTCTCTGCCGACAAGAGCTCTCGCGGTTACCGACGAACTATGGAGGTATTATTAAGCTTAAAAAACCGAATAGACTTGAAAAACTTTAGTTGGATGATGTCTACTCTTCAGACGAGCTGATTGCACAACTCGCTCAAACTATAAGTCTTGGCGGGAACTTTGTGTTAAATATTGCAATCGATGCGAATGGAAGAGTCTTACCTGTATTTGAAGAACGTTTAAAAAATTTGGGAGACTTTGTAAATGATCATAGCGAAGCTATTTTTTCATCCAAGCCATGGATTTATCAAAGCGATGTGGACTCGGTTGTGTATGTGATTTTTTAACATTAACTATAAGATTTTTATTGCCATGTCTTCCTTTTAGAAACGCAAAAAAACCTAAAAATGCAATAATCATAGGTTACCAAGGGGGGGGGGGGGTACAATACCCCCTCACCACTCATCCTCGGACCTTCCGCTTTTATAGTCATTCATCCATCCATCCTGAGGGACTGGTATATCCCCCTATTGGTAAACTATGGCAACAATCTTAAAGAGGGGGGAGGTGCAAATTAGGGCGCTTTCTCCAAAAGAAGTGACTTTCTAGGGGTAAAAATAGAGTGAAAAATCGATTGCACACATTCCCGTTGCGTGAAAATGCTTTCTTAACCTTGTTTTCGCGAAAATAACACTATTTCACGTTAAAAATAGTGCTATTTTCGCGAAAACAAGATGAAGGAAGCATTTTCACGCAATGGGGATGTGCGCAATCGATTTTTTACCATATTTTTACCCCTAGAAGGTCATTTTCAGAAAAAATTTTTTAGAAAGGGCCCTAATTTGCACCCCTTTAAACTTTGGCATTTTTCTGATTGCGTAATCGATTTCTCGCGTGGGAAAACTTCCGAAAAGTCGCTGGTACAACTTTTAAAATTGGCCCACAATTGCTATCACAAGCAAACATTAAACATACGATTTCAGGTACACTAGCCAGTTAAACAACCCCAACAATATCGACCCATATCGTCTCTATAATCCTCAGCAGCAAAATAACACTGTCATCTACGCTTTCGTAAACAATTGGCCAGACGATAACCTAATCAACCTCACTCGTATCGTCCCTACATCGCAGGTTCAATTTGTTTTTTTGGATTGTAAAAATATATAATTTTAGACCACAGTAAATCTTCTCACCGACGGAAAAGGATCTTACGCTAGTGTACCTTTCTCTCAAACTTCAACGGGAATTCTTGTCGATATAGGCGACGTTAGTTTAAGCAGCTTTCCTTCATCAAACTATGTGCGTTTTACCACGTTTGTGTTGAAAATCGAAAATGCGGCTGATCAATGCCCGGTTAATTGGATTCAAAATTCGCTTAATAAACAACAATGTCTAACGTTTGGAAATAGTACTCTTGGTTGGAGTGCGGCTAACAGCCAGTGTGGTATCCTAGGCCCGGGAGCTACGTTGACCAGCATAACTTCAGCGTTTGAAAACACAGAAATATCAGGTTTGTCTTTTGAAAGCTAAAGATTGTCTGTAATTTTCAACTGTTGGACTTAACAAATGGAGATATGAAAAAATTTTTAAAAAGAAATGCTAAAAACGCTTTAAAAAAGTTGTTTGGAGCTGCCATATACTTTAAAAGTTCGACTATGCTGTATCTATTGGTGCAAAAAACGATGTTTTACATTGTTAGATTATTGCAGCAATCGGCTCAGCATATCAAATCACTTATCTCATTTTAAACAAAAGGAAACCAACAGTTGTCCCAGAGGGACGGTTGTTCCGAGTAAAAAAAATTAAACCATTTTAAAATTAAGCTGCTTTTCCGTAGAAAATAAGACGCCTTATCGGAAAAGCTGACTATGCTCGAAACTTTTCGACAGTGCGACTTAGATTGTTTCCAAGTTCGCGACTCGAATTATTCGCTGTGTTGTAATCAACCAGACCGTTCAGTATATAAATTTTATCGAGAAATTGGTCGAATAGAAAGCTCAACCTTTGATTTTGAGGTGGAACTAACAAAAATACAGTCAGTGGGCGACAATGGCGCTAAAATATTAGATATCGAAATATTTTCGACACGCTTTTGATGACCTAATAAAAAAATCTATTCTTTAGGGCCGTATAGCAACTTTAGCAGCTACCAAGGGCATATATTTTTAAATAGCCCAAAACGTCTTATTTTTGACAGAAAAGCAGCTTAATTTTTTTACTCGGAACAACAATCCGTTTCAGAACAATCGTCCGGGACAACCTTCCCTCCGGAACAGCTGTTTTTTGCCCAAACAAAAGTGTGAAATACGGAATAAAAATGACCATATGAGTAAAAAACGGGTACTTTTAGGTCTAAACCAAGGCTGTTCTAATGCTTATATTGGTTTGTATAGAAATAGCAGCAGTAGCAACTGGCAGTGGGTAAATGGCGATACTTCAACATACACAAACTGGGGAACAGGTATTTTATTTTATATGAAACTATTGTTATGTTTTAAGGATATCCCACCAATGATCCAAATAGCAATTGTGCGGTCATCAATCAAAACGGCGCCAAATGGGCCAATCAAGATTGTGCTACTTTAAGCTGCTTTATCTGCAAGCTTAAAAACTAATTTTTGTTTAAATTTGTACCAAAATTTAATTGTAAATTGTTAGAAATAATAAAGTTTTGAACATTGTATTGTTCAGTTTTTGGTGTTATACATAAAACTGATTCGTATAAAACTGTGATAGTCACAATAAACTCTTACAAAATACGCACGAACGCCGACGCTTTGTTCCTGATTGCATGTTGTTCCGACCAGTTGTTCTGGATTTTGCCATTAAAGAAAAACGCTATTCGTTCTGAGCAACGATATGTTGTTCCGGAAATGAAAATCCGGAACAACTGACCTTCTGGAATATCTGCTATTTTTCCGCTTCAGACGGAATTTTCAGGAAACTAGTTTCAGAAATTCAGTTTAAGCTAGAAATTTGTTATAGAAGCCTTTAGAACAAGCGATTTCCTGAAACTAAATTCTATGAAATTAGTTTCTTGAAACTACAGGGCGACACAGCTGGTTAGAAACACCATACTTTCGATGATTGCTCGACAACCATGAAAGATTTTTCGATATGTCTTTTTTAAAGAAATACCTGATGAATTATAGAATATTTTGGCATCTTTGTATTTGTTTAAGCTTATTTCTTGAATTTTATATACCAATTTTTATGCGTCTGAATATCAAAATGAGGTATTTCCGAAGTGAATTTTTTTAAAATTCCATCGGATTCGGAATCAGCAACCCCAAAAACGATAGGAAGCGAAAAAATTTCGAAAAAAACTAATTTGCAAAAAATGACCATCCGGATCGGGATTCGAACGAGCGCCTGTAGGGTCCGTCCTAGGATTTGGATCTACAGGACGCGATATCTCGAAAATTCGAACAGGAGTGGGAGTATGCCAAAAAGTGTCGCCAAAAACTTGAAGCTAAAAATTAAAAATTCTTTAGATTAGCGAAATTTGCCATAATTTATATATATTCGGAAAATTCATGAAAAATAGAGCATTTTTTGTTTTTACAGTAAATTCTGAATCGTTATAGTTGTCGAGATAATCACGTTTGAAGTTGGCGGTTTTTTAGTTGTGATTTGGGATTTCAAATTTCCGCCAAAACCCTGATTTTCAATTTTATACATTTTTAAGCAAAAAATAGGTCAGAAATTTAAAAAATAATAAAAATTACAACTTTTTTGGTATATTTTTATGGAAAATGGTCGATTTTTTATAGCTAAAAATGAAAATTAGTGAAAAATCAACAAAAATTTGATTACGTTTTACGATTATTTTCACAATTCCATAAAGCGTAAACCGTAATTTTACGGAATGAAAAAATTCCGTAAAACGTAATTATGGAAATCGCCAAAAAAAACCCGTAAATTCCGTAAAACGTAAATCGTAATTACGGTTTACGTTCCACCACTGGTTGTAGCTATTGACTTGTTTATAGATGTGAAACGGATATTTTTAATAAAAACACTTTTGTGAGATTTTGTACAAAAGAGAACAATAAGAAACAGAATACGGCAGTATGACACAGAATACGAAAGAATTTTTTTTATTACTTTAGAATTTTTAAGCGATTTTAAATTTAGTATAGTGTTATTGTCTGGACAATCTCTTCTAAATTGATAAGCCAATAAAAACAAGTCATGTGACATCCATGCTTTGTAAGTATGTATTGATTTTATATAATTATCAAGATTTTATGTATAATTTCGTATCCAAAAAATTTACGCTTTAAACCAAATGATAGACTCGTTCTTTCATTTAAAATCATATTCTAAATTAGTGTTGAATCCCGGGGTCGGGATTCGCATCGAGATGGGATTTTTTGGGACGAACAAAGGGCCAAAAGTCGGATTTTTTGTTGAAAAATGTTTGCTTTTAAGCTGAAAAAGATCAGGAAAATAAAAATTTTGGGTGAAAATGGTAAAAATTTGTGAAAAAATGGAAAATAATGGACAATTTTTTATGAAAAATCATAATGGGGTTCCTAAAAAAATTTTCAACAATTATGAGCAACAATATAAAAGGAAATATTATGTTTTTCATCTATTGAGCTGAATGGGAGGGGGAGTCCTTCTACTTCTCCCCTGGTTGCTCCACTGCTTTAACCTACTCTATAAACGCGTAATATTTGTCTGTGTGTCCAGATGATCTCGGGGACGTTAGATTTAAACTGTCAGCGCTAAAACGAAAGTTTTAGGGGACGTTGAGAGGAGACGATTGACACCTAATAATCGAAATCGGAAACAAAATAAATTTTTTCACTTTTTTGTGTCTTCTATTTTACTCTAGAGTAAAATCTCGGGGAGTACCGCTCGGAGTCACGTTTTACTTTAATGTAAATGGTCGAGAGTGCCGCTCGGAGTCACTTTTTGAGAAACTGCGAGCGCGTTAGCACTCGGCCTCGGTACTAGTCCTTATTAATTGCTTTAAGACGATTTGATTGTATAAATTTTATTATAGAAGTTTATTTGATTTGTAAAAATGCCGTATCCATCGGGATTTCCTGATGCTCCATTAGCTGATAGGCCTTTTTCTGATGTTTTATTAGATGCAATGTGGAAACATTCTGTCAATAATCCAGATGCACTAGCATTGGTAATTGTTTAGAGCATTAGAGCAAACATTTATTCCAACATTTTATTACCTTTCCTCATTTACAACAAGGATTCAGACAATGGGAGCATAGGCAGTGGGGAGGGAATTTTTCCTTCATACTCGCCGGAATCTGTATTCAATATTTTCCAAAAAGTACCACATAAAGACTGAAAAAAAATTAATGGCCTTATTGTTTTTCAACATTTATTACCCCTCACCGTCAACCAGGCAAAGGGCGGAAAACTAAAAGGGTCTTTTTATGATTTTGTATTTTTTTTTACAGATCAGTGCCGAAGACGAGACCATACGCCTAACTTATAGAGACCTATATACAAAAACACTTTCTATTGCTGCATTCTTGGAAAAATTCCAATTTGGTCATGGGGATATTGCTTGTATGGTCATGCAAAATTGTTGGGAATATTTTGCAATTTTTCTTGCTGCTGCTTTACAAGGAGGTGCAATTAGTGGCGCTAGTGTGCTTTTCACCGATTGTAAGCCATCCTTCTTGTTTCAAAAAATTTTTTTTAGTTGAACTAGAACGACAATTCCGCGATTCCAACTGTAAAGTTGTTTTCTGTGCGGATAAGTCTCTTGATCGGGTGCTTAAAGCTGCTAAACAGTGTCGCAATATCAAAGTACATATAAACAATATCCGCAAAAATTATATTCGTTTAGGTTATTGTAGAAATCCCTACTCAAAAATATACCAAAACGGATTATCCATTTGGTATTTATGCATTTGAAGAAGTGCTACGAACCCAGCCTAATTTCAATCGACCTAAAGTCAACCATCAAATACATAAAGATCTTTTGTTGTTGCCTTATTCAAGGTACAGCCCTAACCGTTGCACTCCGTATCTTTAACTTATGCGATGGGTATAGCCCTGCATAGGGGGAGGTTCAAGTAAATCCAAATTTTGTCAACTTCCGTCCCTCGTAATCACAATGAATGGCCAAAACCTGATTTTCTTAAAAGCGTTCACCTCCTCCCTCGCTGGCGTAGAAAGAAGGATCGGTAAAGAGAGAGACATTTCCCAAAAAAATTGTTTTCTCAAAAAACAAAGCGGGGACTTAAGGCCCCCTCTTTAGGATTTTTTAAAATTTCGGTCCACTTGCCTCCTTAGATTACATAATACTTGAATATCCCTTATACAAAAATTCAGTGGCACTACCGGCTCCCCCAAAGGAGTCATGCTCAGTCATTTTAACTTTGGCACTATGATGAACATCGTCACCAAACACCTGCATGAACAAGTCATGACTAAACTAAATTCCAATTGGAAATGGGAAAATGAATCCTTCTTGCTTATGCTTCCATTCTACCATATTTATGGATTTGGTGTCCTCGCTAACACGATTCTTCGAGGCTCCAAGGGGATTATTATGACCCATTTTGATCATGAAGTCTTTTGCAGGAGTATCCAAAAATATAAAGTAAGTCTAAATTTAGGACCGTTTCTTAGGTGTGGTCTAAGCAGATTCAGGCTCCATCTCTCTCAAAGCATAGAGCCCCATACTCAAAATAAATTTTCAATAGTAATAGTAATTTTGTCAGGTTATTTGAAATCGTTTAGATCCGAATATTGATGACAGTCCCACCCGTTCTTGTATTTTTGGCCAAAAATCCAATCGTTGACAAATATGACTTGTCTAGCATAGAATTTATTATGTCTGGAGCAGCACCTTTAGGAAAAGAACTTATTGAAGAAGTGTATCGAAAGCTACCTAATATTAAATACATTGTACAATGTAAAGTAAAATCTGGATTTTTGCGATTTTTTCAAACTTTTTAATTTTCACAAACATAACTCTATAATAGATTTTTAATGCGAGAAATCAATTGTACGAATTGCCAAAACGCTTCACCGAATTAGTCTATTTTTTGCCCAATTTTTAAAATTTTCACATAAATATCCAAGGGTCAGGGAAGTGTTTTAAAGGATAAAATGTGCAAATCAATTTCTTGTATAGAAAACCCCCATAAAGGGTTATTTTTTTAAAAATTAAAATGTTTGAAGAAATCGTTCAAAAATCGCAAAAATCCGGTTTTTGAGCACCATATAAAAAGATAATTTACAAAAGAAAATGTTAAAACATTATTTTTAGCCTATGGTATGACAGAAAGTGGAATGACCTCTCATTATCCAATTCTTGATCGTGAGCATTATGCTGCTGCTGGAAGATTACTCTCAAATTTTTCTCAAAAGGTAAATTTGAAATGTATCAACGATACTAGTCTTTCACTTTGGGATTTTTGCCCAGACTTTCCTGACCTAGTCAAATCCTTGAATCTATCTTTCTTGGTCCTATCTTTATACATGATTCGGATCCTAGGCATAGTCCAGGCCTATATATATTACAATCTTTAGATAGTTGATATTGATACGGGGAAAGAACTACCCATCGGCCAAAAAGGAGAAGTCTATCTAAAGACTCCTTCCAACATGATGGGATATTTTAACAATCCCCAGGCAACCGCAGAAACTCTGACACCCGACAATTGGCTTAAAACAGGTTGGTTTTCTCTTGCTTTATTTTCTATGTTACATTTTTAGGTGACATCGGATACTTGGACGAAGATGGCTGGCTATATGTTGTGGATCGTTTAAAAGAGCTGATCAAAGTGAAAGGCTTTCAAGTTGCTCCAGCGGAACTCGAAGGTTTGTTACTTTCAAATCCGGATGTTCAAGATTGTGCTGTGATTAGCATTCCGGATGAAAAAAGTGGAGAGGTTCCAAAAGCATATGTAGTTAAAAAGAATCCTAATCTAACAGAATTGCAAGTCGAAGAATTCGTAAAAGGTATTCATTCATTATGAAAAAATCGTGTAACAAATAATTTTTGATCGTATGGCACCCTACAAATGGCTTCAAGGTGGCGTGGAATTCGTGCAAGAAATTCCAAAATCACAAGCTGGGAAAATTTTGCGACGTTTTTTAAGAGAAAGAGAAAAGACGAAAAAAAATCAACAAACTTTGTCAAAATTGTAAAACTGCTATTTAATTTTAGAATAAAATTGTACCGAAAACGTCAGTGATAAACAAATATTAGTTCTTATCAATTTTTTTAAAAGTTCCGCCAAACAAAAAGTTTGCCCAATTTGTGTCATATTTGAACTTATCAATTGTTACCCTTTTACTTCTTTATTTGGCTACACTCTGATGGTCCGACTTAATTTTATATTTATACTCTGTATGGTTCGACTTAGTTTTTAATACTATTTTATTGTATTCTGTTATAGTCGAATTTTTTTTTGCTATCACGGAACTTTTTATTGAATAAACATGTACATTGAAACTAAAAGAAACGTGAATCCTTATATAGCTTTTTTGATGCATCCCTGCGTGTTTATATTGACGGGAGATTGGTGATGAAAATTTCCCGCCAATATGACCACGCAGGGATGCATTAAAAAAGCTACATAAGGATCCACGTTTCTTTTCGTTTCAATGTACACGTTACCTGATTCAATAAAAAGTTTCGTGGTAGCCAAAAAAATTTCAACTATTTTAGTAAATTTTTATTTGATTTGTAAAAATGCCGTATCCATCGGGATTTCCTGATGCTCCATTAGCTGATAGGCCTTTTTCGGAAGTTTTATTAGATGCAATATGGAAACATTCTGTCAATAATCCAGATGCACTAGCATTGGTAATCTTGTCCTTAGAGTATTATTGCAGATAGATGTATAGTCTGTTTTACGAGAGAGAGAGAGAGTTGCCGTGCAGTAGTTAAGGAAGCTGTCAGTACAATCGGATAAGTTAGGCCCTGAAGGTTCGATCATACTAAGGCAAAATTGTGATTTTCAAAAAAATTTGTAAAAAATTGAGCAAAAAATTTTTGCTCCATTTGTAAAATTTTTTTGAAAATCAAAATTTTTATCTTGGTGGAATCAAACCTGCGGGCCCAATGTTGCATAACTTGTCAGATCGGACGGGCAGCTTCCTTATCCATTACAATATGACGCGGCAACTTTTTCCACACTCTCTTGAAAACAAACTATATTCCATCATTTTGTAATTTTCGAAATTGTGGCCTCGAAATCGAAATTTCGACCCTCAAAAATAGATTTTGACCGATCAATACTACCCATTACAAACAGTTGCATATTTCATATTAAATCCACTTTCTAGGTCAGTGCCGAAGACGAAACCATAAAACTAACTTATGGAGACCTATATACAAAAACACTTTCAATTGCTGCATTCTTGGAAAAATTCCAATTTGGTCATGGGGATATTGCTTGTTTGGTTATGCAAAATTGTTGGGAATATTTTGCAATTTTTCTCGCTACTGCTTTACAAGGAGGTGCAATTAGTGGGGCTAGTGTGCTTTTCACCGATTGTAAGCCATACTTCTTTTTTTCAAACAATTTTTTTAGTTGAGCTAGAACGACAATTCCGCGATTCCAACTGTAAAGCTGTTTTCTGTGCGGATAAGTCTATTGATCGGGTGCTTAAAGCTGCTAAAAAGTGTCGCAATATTAAAGTACATATAAATAATATCCGCAAAAATTATATCCGTTTAGGTTATTGTAGAAATCCCTACTCAAAAATATACCAAAACGGATTATCCATTTGGTATTTATGCATTTGAAGAAGTGCTACGAACCCAGCCTAATTTCAATCGACCTAAAGTCAACCATCAAATTCAAAAAGATCTGTTGTTATTGCCTTATTCAAGGTACAGTCCTCCCTCCAGTGGCTTAGGGAAAAGAACTGGTCAAAGGAGAGGCATTTTCTAAAAAGGCTATTTTTCCAAAAAAATAAAGCGGGACCCTTAAGATTAGAAATTTTTTAAATTTTGAGCCATCTACCCCCTTGTCTACGCCACATTCCCTTTAGATTACGTAATACTTGAATATACCTTATACAAAAATTTAGTGGCACTACCGGCTCCCCCAAAGGAGTTATGCTCAGTCATTTTAACTTTGGCACTATGATAAACATCGTCACCAAACATTTCCATGAACAAGTCATGACTAAACTAGATTCGAATTGGAAGTGGGAAAAGGAATCCTTCTTGCTCATGCTTCCATTCTACCATATTTATGGATTTGGTATCCTCAACAACACGATTCTTCGAGGCTCCACGGGAATTGTTATGTCCCATTTTGATCATGAAGTCTTTTGTAGGAGTATCCAAAAATATAGGGTAATTCATGTTCATGGCGTATCCGGATAGAGATCTATGCAGGTTCAATTCTCATTGCATAGCGAACAGGCGTGATTAAACACCTCAGGCTAGCTTTAAGCTAACCCTCTTGGAGTCTGTCTGTTCGCTTGCGATCGAGCTCTCACATGGATATATAATAGATAGAAAATAAATATTTCTCGGAGCCCCATAACACCGGCTACAATTTATTGTTTAGATCCGAATATTGACAATAGTTCCACCAGTTCTTGTATTTTTGGCCAAAAATCCAATCGTTGACAAATATGACTTGTCTAGTATAGAATTTATTATGTCTGGAGCAGCCCCATCAGGAAAAGACCTTATTGAAGAAGTGTATCGAAAGTTATCTAATGTGAAATATATTGTACAATGTACAGTAAAAATCCGAATTTTTGCGATTTTTTCAAACTTTTTAATTTTCACAAACATAACCCTATAATAAATTTTTGATGCGAGAAATCAATTGCACGAATTGCTAAACCTTGAAAACGCTTCACTGAAAAAATCGCAAAAATCCAGTTTTTGCGCACCATATAAAAAGAAAGAATAAGGAAGTGTTAAAACATTATTTTTAGCCTATGGTATGACAGAATGTGGAATGACCTCTCATTATCCAATTCTTGATCGTGAGCATTATGCCGCTGCTGGAAGACTACTCTCAAACTTTTCTCAAAAGGTAAATTTTAAATGTATCAGCGATCCTAGTCTTCCATCTCGGGTTTTTTTGCCTAGCCTATTCTTGACCCGGTGATTACCTAGTCCTATCCCTGAATCTATCTTTCTTTGCACCCTTATCCCTATCTTTACCCATGATTCTGATCCTAGTCATAGTACTGGTCCAAGATTAGAATCTTTAGATAATCGACATCGATACTGGAAAAGAACTACCTATCGGCCAAAAGGGAGAAGTGTATATAAAGACTCCTTCCAACATGATGGGATATTTTAACAATCCCCAGGCAACCGCAGAAACCTTGACACCCGACAATTGGCTTAAAACAGGTTGGTTTTCTCTTGCTTTATTTTCTATGTTACATTTGTAGGTGACATCGGATACTTGGACGAAGATGGCTGGCTATATATTGTGGATCGTTTAAAAGAGCTGATCAAAGTGAAAGGCTTTCAAGTTGCTCCAGCGGAACTCGAAGATTTGCTACTTTCAAATCCGGATATACAAGACTGTGCTGTGACTGGCATTCCGGATGAAAAAAGTGGAGAGGTTCCAAAAGCCTATGTAGTTAAAAAGAATCCTAATCTAACAGAATTACAAGTCGAAGAATTCGTAAAAGGTATTTATTTATTATGAAAAAATTGTGTAACAATTCATTTTTGATCGCATGGCACCCTACAAATGGCTTCAAGGTGGCGTGGAATTTTTACAAGAAATTCCAAAATCACCAGCTGGGAAAATCTTGCGACGTTTTTTAAGAGAAAGAGAAAAGAAGAAAAAAGTTCAACAAACTTTGTCAAAATTGTAGAACTACTATTTAATTTTCGAATAAAAATTTAAATTGTACCGAAAAAGTCAGAGTAGAGAAACATTAGTCCATATCAATTTCTTTAACCATTCGGTCAAACAAACAAGTTTGCTCGTATTTTGATCTGGTTGAAGTATCGATTGCTGCCCTTTTACTTCTTTATTTGGCTACACTTTGTATGGCCCGACTTGATTAGTTTTTAATACGATTTTGTCTTATTATTGTTATTAGTATATTTTTATTGGATTTGTAAAAATGCCGTATAAATCGGAATTTGCTGATGCTCCACTACTTGATAGACCATTTTCTGACGTCTTATTAGATGCAATGTGGAAACATTCTGTCAATAATCCAGATAGATTAGCATTTGTAATCTTTAGAGTATTATCGCAGATAGATGTATAGTCTGTTTCACAAGAAAGTGGAAAAAAGTTGCCGTGCAGTAGTTAAGGAAGCTGTCAGTCCAATCGAACAAGTTAAGCAACGTTGGGTCCAAAGGTTTGATCCCACTAGGGCAAAATTTTGTTTTTCAAAAAAATTTTTGCTCCATTTGTAAAATTTTTATCTTTGGTAGAATCGAACCTGCGGACACAATGTTGCTTGTCAGATCGGACCAACAGATTTCTTATCCACTGCACTATGGAGTGGCAATTTTTTTATACACTCTCGTAAAAAAGACTATATTTCATCATTTTGTAAATTTCGAATTTTTGAAATTGTGACCTTGAAATCGAAATTTCAACCCTCAAAAATGGATTTCGATCGACCAATACTGTCCACTACAAACAGTTGCACATTTAAAAATTAAATCTACTTTCTAGATCAGTGCCGAAGACGAGACCATACGCCTAACTTACAGAGACTTATATACAAAAACACTTTCAATTGCTGCATTCTTGGAAAAATTCCAATTTGGTCATGGGGATATTGCTTGTTTGGTCATGCAAAATTGTTGGGAATATTTTGCTATTTTTCTCGCTACTGCTTTACAAGGTGGCGCAATTAGTGGGGCTAGTGTGCTTTTCACCGATTGTAAGCTATCCTTCTTTTTTTTTAAATTTTTTTAGTTGAGCTAGAACGACAATTCCGCGATTCCAATTGTAAAGTTGTTTTCTGTGCGGATAAGTCTATTGATCGGGTGCTTAAAGCTGCTAAAAAGTGTCGCAATATTAAAGTACATATAAACAATATTCGCAAAAATGATATACGTTTAGGTTATTGTAGAAATTCCTACTCAAAAATATACCAAAACGGATTATCCATTTGGTGTTTATGCATTTGAAGAAGTGTTACGAACTCAGCCTAATTTTAATCGGCCTAAAATCAACCAACAAATTCATAAAGATCTTTTGTTGTTGCCTTATTCGAGGTATAGTCAAGATTATGAAAAAACAAGCCTCTTATACAAAAATTTAGTGGCACTACCGGCTCCCCCAAGGGAGTCATGCTCAGTCATTTTAACTTTGGCACTATGATAAACATCATCACCAAACATCTCCATGAACAAGTCATGACTAAACTAGATCCTAATTGGAAATGGGAAAATGAATCCTTCTTGCTCATGCTTCCATTCTTCCATATCTATGGATTTGGTATCCTCAACAACACGATTCTTCGAGGCTCCACGGGAATTGTTATGTCCCATTTTGATCATGAAGTCTTTTGTAGGAGTATCCAAAAATATAGGGTAATTCATGTTCAGGGCTG
>JAQGBS010002252.1:0-13530 GCA_034698545.1 Acrobeloides obliquus | reverse complement strand
AAAAACGGCATTTTTGACGCATTTTGGCCAGAACGGGAGTCCAAACGACGTCTAAATATTTTTTCCATGGTTTTTTAACCAATTCATTATAAAAAATCATCTTTATGCATCGTTTTTATAAAATCTCGATTTTACTTATACACGTGTACCCCTCCCCCTTTAATCGATCAGAAGCTAGTGATATCTTGGTTTACCTATACCTTGTTACCTTAGGGCTTCCACTAATTCGTTCCGAAATTTTTGAAATCACTAATGTGCCACTAATAGTATCAATTTTTTTAAATTTTGTAGGATGTCAGGAAAATATTTTCAAAAAGAAATTTAATTCAAACAGGGGGGCTATCTACGTGAAAAAATTTTTGACATGAAAAAAATATTTTTGGTATTTTTTGAAAAAAATAGACTTTTGATTCAAGTACGATGATCAAAGATGCATTTTGACACTTCAGGGATGCGCTAAATCGATTTCTCGCATAAATAACCCTTAGAACGATGATTTTAGAAGAAAAATCCAAAAATTTCATATTTTCTCTTTAATACAAAATACTCATTTCCCTGAATCAGAGTCAGAGAAGCATTTTCAAGGTTCGAGAATACGCGCAATCGATTCTCCGCATAAAATTACCCCCAGAAATATGATTTTGATGGAGAAATTTCAAAATTTTTCGATTTTCGCTTCAATACACACATCTATTTCCCTGAATCAGGATCAAGGAAGCATTTTTACGCTTCGGAAATGCACGCAATCGATTCTTCGCATAAAATTACCCCAAGAAACGACATTTTTTGAAAAATGTCGAAAAATTTTTTTTCGTTGGAGATCCAGCTGCAAATGATTGTCCCCCCATTAAAAATTTACAACTCGGAATCTTCACGATTGGATTCTAAAAAGCGCAGTACTTCATAGTAAGCCCAAGCATACTTAGTCGAATCGGATCCAGATAGCTGCGGCTTTCGATGCTTCACGCGAAATTTATCTATCAATCTATTCCAAATAACACGTGAGTTTATTTTGTTGCCTACAATAAATATATTCATCTTCGTGCTAAATTACCTAAAAAAACTTGCCTTGTTGATCACAAATTCCATCGGCAAATAATTCTTGATCAAACTTCTTGTGTAATCTCGCTTTTTTCTGGCTACTCATGCTGTACTCTCTACACTTCTTATCCCATAAACATCGATTTCGTTGAACTCTATCAATGACCATTCGAATTGATTCATTTGTATAGGCGTTCAAAGAATAGCTAGCCGAATATTTGTAAACCATCATAGCGCTATTAACCACGATATATTTGCTGAAAAATTTAAATAGAACTAAAAATATAGCAAAAGCAATATGAATCCAATCAATGAAAAACGGATAAAATTGCGACCTTTTACGGCATTTATGCACTATCCCCATCCCTAGGAGGGGGGAGGGATTCTGCCTAAATTTATGCAGAATCCCCCCAGGCTGAAAACAAAAAAGTCAATTTTTCATCATTTTTTCAACATCCCAAAAAATTTTTAAACTTTTAAAAAAAATTTTTCTCGTAAAAATTTTTTAAAAAGTCGAAAATTTTGGTTTTTTCGGCCGTATTCACTTTCCGCATTTACAAATTTTTCAGCCTGGGGGATAGTGCATCAGTACCCCGACTTTTCTCGACTATGGTCTTGACTTTTCTCCAGGTTCTATTGAAGTTGCGAATGTCGTGTTTCTAAAAGAATTGGAGCTAGTAGCGAATAGGGGCCCGAGTGCCCATCGTAAAATTTGAACCTTCCAAAATCACTTTCAATCGTTGATTCGCAAAGATACACTATTTTTATGTGTAAAATTGTGATTTTTATGTATAAAATCAATTTTTATATATCATTATTATGCTAAAAATAGTGTATCTTTGACTCTTTCCATTGTTCAAAATACATGATTGACCGCAGATTCAGGTATAACTCGGCGAGAGGAATATTTTAAAAAACGAATGAATTTTGGCCGAGATAAGATCAAATTAAGGATAGAGTAAATTTCAAAAAATTTAGATTTTCGACACGAAAACTTGATTTTCAGGCAAAACCATCATCATTTCAGATTGCCCATGACCGATTCTCTATAACTGAAAAAAAGATCATCGAAAACAAATGAATTTTGACCAAGATAAGATCAAAT
The DNA here is from genome assembly GCA_034698545.1 of Acrobeloides obliquus. NCBI lineage: Eukaryota > Metazoa > Nematoda > Chromadorea > Rhabditida > Cephalobidae > Acrobeloides > Acrobeloides obliquus. Next base: position 11,384 of record JAQGBS010002252.1, on the reverse strand, counting down.
TACAGATGCGTAAATTTCAAAATAGCATAAATTTCAAAAAATTTAGATTTTCGACACGAAAACCTGATTTTCAGACAAAACTGTCATCATTTTCGGATTACTCATGACCAATTCTCTATAACTGAAAAAAAGATCATAGAAAACGGATGAAAAATACGGTTTTTACTTAGGTTTTTTTATCGTGTCGATAACCCGCCGTAACTTTCACCCCCCCCCCTTTTAATATGAAGAATATATTAAAATTCTACCACAAAAAAGCAAAATCAACAATTGAAAGTGATTTTGGAAGGTTCAAATTTTATGATGGGCACTCGGGCCCCTATTCGCTACTAGCTCCAAAGAATTTTATGGAAAAATGGAGAAAACAAACGTCACTCATTTACAATAATAAACAAATAAACAGTTTCAAGGAAAAAAAAATTCTTTTGCAAAAAAATTTTGTCGCACAAATAATTTTTAAACTTGAATTTTGTCAAAAATTTAAAAAAAACCAACATATTTATTTTTACTAAAAATTTAAATAGGAGTAAGAAAAAATATAATGAATAGTTAGGAACAACGACAAAAAATAATGAAATTTAAAAAATTTGTTTTGTTTCGACAAGAAATTAAAAATAGCCTGATTTTTAATAAAATCGTGCTTGTTGAAACGATTGAATATGCTTTCCTGCTAATCGTGTCAATACACACGATTTTATTGAAAATTAGACAAATTTACGACGGAAATTACGATAGTACGAGAATTTCATTACGACTCCGTCATAATGTTTGTTGTACGACGCTAGCTAAAAAGTGTCATTACAACGGCTTTCCTGACAAGATTTTTTCATTACGACTAACGCAAGCAAGCATTCTACCCATAAGCATTATTTATTACTAATCGTAATGAAACCAAGTTGATATTATAACGGTCATTACGACAGCTTGCAACCTCATTATAATTCTGCTTGCGTCATTACGACGGCTAGCGTCAGCTAGTGGCGGGCCTAACAATGGTAATGAAATTCGCATAATTGGTGCATCGAAATCATGAGTATAAGGATGCTCGTTAGTCGTTGTCGCTAGAGGCCCAGATGCGAACAATCGTTTCAAGCAAAGAACCGCACTTTTTGTCACATGAACTCGGAACAAGAGATTGACGATTCGGGAGTACACTAGAGGTATATTAGATAAATTGGCCGGAAATGTTGTAGCTTGGTCAACCTGGGTCGCGCCCTAGGTATGCAAATGATCGTCTACGAGTTTGCAGCATAACCGAGTTCTAACTTCTTCTCCCTTCTGGGCTCGAAGCGCTCGGTTCCCCGGTTCTGTATAATTGAATTTATAATGCTTTCTCGTTGTCGACTCATTGGAATTATATTATAGCCGGCATTGCACTCGAGAATCGTTTATGTTATTTTCTTGTAAAGTTAATAACCAAAAATCATCTCTTGTCCTCCATTTCTCCAAATTAAAGTCATTTGCGCAGAAGCGACATTAGCAAAAGTTTTTTGGTCGTTTTCTAAGGAATAAGTCTATCGAAAATGTTAACCCTTTTTTCTTAGATTTCGTTTCTACATACATCAATAATTGATATGCGCATTTGTGCTTTCGTAATAGTGCTAAGTTAGGATTGTGAAGGATGTTCTATGAAATAGTAAATTAAATCAAGAAACGGACTGGCTACAGAAAATTCAGATTACACGACGAAGTGTGATTAATTTTCAAGGAATTCTAAATGAAGCGAAAAAAAGTTTTAAAATTGATAAAAATTTATTTGATTTTACATTTTTTTATTGAATGGCCACTGAACAGTCCGGATTTGAACCCTCTTGACTACGCCATGTGGAGCATCCTAGAAGAAAAAGCGTACCAGAAGCCCCATCTGAAGGTTGAATCTCTGAAAAAGGCGTTGAAGAAGGCCTGTAAAGAAATCACTCTGGATACTCTGGTGAAGATCGTGGACAACTTCCCGAAGCGCCTGAAGGCCTGCATCGATGCCAAAGGTGGCCATTTTGAATAAATCTATTTGTTTTATTATTATAAATTGTTTTTTTGTTGGTTTTGAGTAATAAAAAAAAGTAAAATCACGATGTTCACATAATTGACGGACACCCTGTAAACGGGCACCCCACAAGGAGATTGAAAAATAGACGGGCATGCCTCTCTATTAGAGAAAAACCGGTACCCTTAGAATTGTACTTGCAGGGAACGCCAGTTTGGTTTCAACAAAGTTTCAAGACATCTGAACATTTTTACGATTTTTTATGGTTTATAAAAAATATTTTTAAGAATCGATATCAAATGACGCATGGATCAGCCTTTTTCTATTTTATGCCATCAAATGATTTCATATACTTGTTTGGAGAAATGTTCTCAAATATAGAAATGGTTGCTATGGAACAAAAACAGGTGGCTAAATCCGAAATTGTAACCTTACAAATTTATATGCTTATTGGAAAAAGCTTGTGCGCACCCACTATTTGACTAATTATAGACTTCTATCCAAGGTATCGCTATCAGATATAGGCTTTATAACATGGGAGGAAGCAATTCATCTAGCGCAAACAAGGAAGATAAAACAATTTCTTCTAAAAAGCGCGACATTTCTAAACAAATTGATAATGAAAACGATGACCTGTTTAAACAAGGTAATATTATTCTTTTTATATTGTAAGATGGCTAAAGTTGTCAAACAACTAGGTTGGTCGCTAGTAAGTGCCACGCAGGATGCTGGCAGGACATAAGATTTTGGCCTGTGGGTTAATGTATTCCTAACGCACGCAACCTTGTCTATTGCTAGCAAAAAGCTTATGTAATAAGATTGTAGATCAGAAATTAGATATAGCCCGCAGGCTACCAAATTAGATACCCCCGTAGTTTTTTGTTGAAAATTTCTGATTTGATGATAAAACATTTTTTGTATAACCATGGACATTGTTACATTTATCTTCAAAATATCATTTTAGAAATTTCCTACCTCGACACGACAAATAATGCTGAAAAAGAACTAGTCTATTTTGAATCTACTGACCGATCTCGTCGTAGAGATATCAAATATTCTCGAAATGAGATAAAAATAGACGTTATCAAAGCTGTCAACTTGAGTACATCTTCCGGTGATCAAGTTACTTACGCGCATATAGATGGTAAAATTGTTATGAATTCGCGTTTAAGTGGCATGCCCAAGTGTTGTTGCTACTTTAATTCTGATAATAGATCTAAGCACTGTGATAAAAAGACTAAATGTGTCAACTGTACTCAAGAGCAGACGTAAATTTTTATACAATTGATACATAATTTGATTTGTACCTTACAAGTAAACATCATGAACTTGATTTCTTCGATTTCGCTCAAACATACGCCAATTTTTTACCCATAATGGGGAGTACTAAAAAGCCGCAAAAAATTTTTCTCCCGGACATTCCTATGACGAGATAGAGCTCAAAATGTGGTTTTTGGGATAAAATTAGGGTTCAAAGATACCATCATAACTTTTTATGATTAAAATTTTTTTCGCTAAATCTTTTTGCATTTATTAGAGGATGAAAAGACGCAAATTATGGTATCTTAACTTTGGCCTTAGACATTTATCTTTATGGCTAAAAACGTCTTACAAAAATACATAGTTTTTCATTTTTGTAAGAAGTATTTACCCATAAAGATAAAGGTCTAAGGCCAAAGTTAATATACCATAATTTGCGTCTTTTCACCCTCTAATAAATGCAAAAGGATTTAGCGAAAAATATTTTAATCATAAAAAGTTATGATGGTATCTTTGAACCCTAATTTTACCCCAAAAATCACATTTTGAGCTCTATCTCGTCATAGGAATGTCCGGGGGAAAAATTTTTTGCGGCTTTTTAGTACTCCCACTATGGGTAAAAAATTGGCGTATGTTTGAGCGAAATCGAAGAAATCAAGTTCATGATGTTTACTTGTTAGTAAATTATCCCCCACTAGGCCCTACAGAGTTTATATCTATTTCTGTATGTGTGGTGGGTGTATATATGGTTGGTATGATATGCAGACTGCTTTGTGCAAACGATTTAAAGACCGTTATCGCCACCAATAAGACCGGAGGCGATGGCCAAGTGGTCCAAGGCGCCGCCCTTCCGAGCTGATAAATTAAGCAACGTTGGGCCCGCAGGTTCGATCCCATTAAGGCAAAATTTTGATTTTCAAACAAATTTCTTTTACAAACAATGGAGCAAAAATTTTTTCTCATTGCCTACTAGCCAGATCGGACGGGCGGCATCTTGGACCACTTGGCCATCGTCTCCGGACTTTTTTCCCATTGGAAGCAAAAACGGTCTTTAACTTATACTTAAAACCAACCTTAGGAGCTGAGCTTTCTATTCCCAGTTTTGTAGTATTTATTAGAGTTGTATTTGAGTTTTATCCTGGCCAGAACTGATAAATTTGAGTCTGGGGTTCCCCTTTTTATACCCTCAATCCCCAAGGTAAAGAAGTATGACTCCATCCCCATTTTATTATTTTATGGGGTGATATTTGATGATTCATAGGATTTCGATATAATAATGACGTGATTTAAAGTTGACGATGACGAATTTAGATCACCTGATGTGGTGAGTCATACTTGTTTTTATTGGCCTGGGCTCCCTTGGAACCTTCCCTAACCTTTTACTTTAGCTTATCTCCTGTATAAAACTTTCACAACTACCTTCTCCTAGGCTCATATTTATAATACATAGAACATCTTTACGTGTTTTTATTTCAGGAAACCGGATGTTTTCGTGAACGAAGATTTTCAATTTCATCCATGGGTAACATCTGCAAATTTGGGCCAGGTGAAAATTATGGACTTTATGCCACCTGATGGGGACTTCGAGCTTCTTAGGTATGTAAAAAACTGACAAAGAACCAGCTTTACCATTAGTCTTTGTTCTTGTTCAAAAACTTTTTTGGCACTATAACTTTCGCCACGTTTCATGTTCGCCACACAACTTTTGCCAAGTAACTTTCGCCACGTAACTTTCGCGACGTTCGTGTCAACTATCTATTTGTTGCAAATCAGGCAACTCAATTAATCTGAAATTAAATGTTTATTGACACGAAAGTGGCGAAAGTTACTTGGCGAAAGGGGTCTTTCAGATATTACGTAATCAAAATTTTCGGTTTTTTGACCCCCCCCCCCCTCCTCCCCATGATTACGTAATCAATAGCAAAAATTTTAAATAAAAACAAAACCTTATAAACAAGTTTTATAACAAAAATATGATATATACGACAGATGTTATTTGGTTTTAAATTGAAAAAATTGCTAACGGTTTTTCGCAAAAAATTGGAAAAAATGAAAAAAATGGAAAAAATGAGAAAAAATTGAAAAAAATTGGAAAAAATTAGAAAAAATTGAAACAAAAAATTTTATACATTGTGATTATGTAATAATTGATCTGACCCCCCTTTTCCCCGTAATCATTTGGCTACCCCCTCCCCTGCATGATTACGTAATATCTAGATGAGCCCAAAGTTAGCGTGGCGCGATTTGTGGCGGAAGTTATAGTGCCGCTTTTTTAGATATTGCATAACAGAAAATGTTCATATCCCATTCCAAATAGCGCCCGTGATTCGTGTAATTTCTCAAAACAGAATCGATATTTTAATTACTGTCAAATCAGTTTTCAAGCTCTCTAGACTTGCTCAGAAAATTAAACTCCAAATACCCATTCCACCAAACACAAAGAATGTCCTATTATCTTGCTTTAAAGGAAGGCCAAAACATAACGCCGATAACAACACAATTACTTGGAAGTATGACATTTTGGGTGAGAGACTTTTGCGCACCGACATTTGCGCACCGACATTTGCGCACCGACAATTGCGCACCGGACATTTGCGCACCGACATTTGCGCCCCGACATTTACGCCCCGACATTTGCGCACAGACAATTGCGCACCGGATATTTGAAATTGCGCAAATGTCGGTGCGCAAATTTCCGGTGCGCAAATGTCGGTGCGCAATTTTCCGTGCGCAATTGTCGGTGCGCAATTGTCGGTGCACAAATGTCCGGTGCGCAAATGTCCGGTGCGCAAAAGTCTCTCACCCGACATTTTTCTATAACATATTTTTGACATTATTCTAGAATAAAACGTATGGGTGGTATGAAAGAAACTCAGCTTCGTGCAAAAATTGAATTGAGTGATGATATGCATTCCGATATGGCATGGGTCGAATTGCCTGTATTAATGATGAATTTCGAGGTAACTTTGAATATGCATATTTTTGTTAAACATACAGGGTGTTTCAGCGAATTAGCGAGATTGAAAAATTCAATATCATTTAATAAAAAAAATTTTTTAATGCGGATTTTTGCAAAATGTGGGGTTTTCATGCCCATTCAAAAAAAATATTAAAAAATTGGATTTTATGGCAAAAACATTTGGTTCCGGTGGGATTCGAACTTTTACGCTCATAGTCAAAAATATGAACACTACCACTCAGCCATGGTGACAAGCTAGCACATTCGGCTAGCAGCCATAAACTCGAGGGGTTGATTCCCGGATGCGTCATTTGTTTTTGCCTCATTTTTTACTATCAGCTATTTGATTTTGAAGTTGATAGTCAAAAATGAGGCAAAAACAAAATGACGCATTTGGGAATCAAACCCTCGACCTTATGGCTGCTAGCCGAACGCGCTACCATTACACCATCACCACAAATTAATCTAATGAGACGCACTGTATTATAATCCATTTCAACTCCAATTACAAAACATTTTCTTAGGGTTGCGAAAGAGCAATACCGTCCGATCTGGCAAATTAAGCAACGTTGGGGAGATCCCAAGCATATTTAAGACACAGGTTCGATCCCCGGTATGGCCGATAATTTTTTGCAAGATTAAATTTTTTGATAATTTTTGCATGTTAGAAATTTGATTTCAATAATAATTTTTATAAAAAATTTAAAAATATCACAAAATTTAATCCGGCAAAAAATTATCGGCCATGCCGGGGATTGAACTTACGTCTCAAATTAGCTTGGGATTTCCCCCAACGTTACGAAAGAGCGATACCATCCGATTGCCAGATCGGACGGTATCGCTCTTTCGCAACCCTAAGAAAATGTTTTGTGTTTGGGGTTGAAATGGACTATACTATATATAGCTCCCATTTGCATTATCTGGGATCAAAATCATTAAGTTAAATGTTTGTGAGCCGAAAATTGATAATAGAGATGTGATTAAATGGGTTCGTTACATGAGTATTGCTGGAGTTTATGAGATAAAGTACAAGATGGTAAGTTAATGGTTGTTAGAGTGTCCAAATATTTTCTCTACACGTCTATAAAATATGTTTCGTGCATTGCAATTTAATAAAATTTATTACTCATCATAAATGTATACATTTGATCGATACATATGAATAGAAAATCCTATATTTTAATAAATTTTTATTACATTTCTCGTAAAATCCCTTCAAAATCCTTATCAACACCCCCTCCATATAGTGAATTTAATTATTCTGTTTCACAAATTTCTCATAGGAACTACAGCTGGCTCGCTTCTTATTCTAGCTGTTCTATGTTGATTACTGTGCGCGATGGCCGAAATAATATTCGAGCTATTCTTCTTCCCAAAAATTTCTCGTAGTTTCTCCTTGGCTAGAGATGTATACGTGAAAACTACAATCGCATGAATTGTGTTGAGCAATAGTCCGGCCCAAGTTTGTCCAAACATAATGAAGTATGCCATATTTCCTTCTGGATGAAAATCGAACCAATTCATGACATTGAAAGCTAAGTTCTCGAGTTCAAACGTTAGGCATATCAAAACACTCTACAAAAAACGACTTTCATAAAGTTGACAGAAAAGGTTGACACGATAAAGTTGACATGAATAAAGTTGACAAGATAACGTTGAGAACATAAAGTACGACTTCTATTTTGTCCATATGACCTAATTTGTAGTAGAAAAATTCCTATCGTGCCAATTTTATCGTGTCAAATTTATCGTGTCAACCTTATCGTGTAAAAGTCGTTTAGTGTCAACTTCATGAACGTCCAAAAAACATAGTCTACCTTACGATAAAAATTACCTGAATTAAGATATTGATCTCATTTTTGGATTTTGTTTGAGGAACAGTCAACTTTTTGTGAAAATAGATGAAATAAGTGACATTAAACTTAATTTCTATAAAAATTATAATATAGGCCAAAACCATAGCCGGTGGTAAATAATTTGCTGTTATTTCCAAGATCTAAAACTTGATGAAAAAATGAACTAAAGATAAAAATTTTTACAATCCATATAATCCGTATACTCAAATAATCTTTGGTTTCTTCATTGCAGTTATTAACCAAATGGAAGCCTAAATTACGTTATTGCGTCAAAATAATCAAGATTACCTTCTGTTGTAAAAGTTTTCCGACATCCGAGTAGATTGAAAGAAACAGTTAAGCCTATAACAAATACCCATATACAAGAGATTATACTAAAAATATAGATAAACATATATAAATGTCGAAGGCGTTATTTATAGTTCTGTCGTGTCGCAGCAATTTTATATCGTACGCGTCGTACGACATGTCGTACCACTCGTCGTACGACAGCGTTTAGAGTCGCCACAAGGTATCGTGTCCCCACAAGCAACGGCACAAGCTATCGTACGAGTGTAAAATACACTCGTACGACGGACGAAATTCATAAGCTATCGTACGAATTTCGTACAATGTCATCGTACTGCGTCGTACGATCGTACGACAGCTTGTGACGATTTCGTCGTACCCTTACGTTAATTTTACGATCGTACGATAGCTTGTGGGGCCGTCGTACTTTCGTACGATAGCTTGTGCCGTGCGACTCTTATAGTTCAGCTGTACGACGCGTCGCGACACGACGGAAGTATAAACCCCGCCGAAGTACTTACATATAAAGACGTTGGATACTAAATAACGGTAAGGCAGGTTTTATGATAAAGACACATAACCGATTTAAGGTTAACAATGTACAAAAAAACACAAAACAGTTGTAATATATGGTGTCTAATGTCATAATGTAAGCAAGAGCTGTATCGCTATAAATAGGTACACCGGCAAAAGTTGTAGGGATAGCAACAATAAGTTGGGTGGAAATCAGGCTAATAAAATCGCAAATTAACATTTGGAAAGATATGATAAAGAATGGCATGATGGAGAATTGTTTCCGGCCCTAAACAAGATCGACATGATAGAACGATTGAATGTTAAAGGACCAGTCTACTTTTGGACCGATTTTTATTCAAAAGTGGAAAAGATACAGGGTGCGGCAAAAGTTCCCGTGATTTTTTGAATTACTCATATAGTATTTTGACCATAACTCTTTAATCTTATATTCAATTCCGATGATCTTGGTGTCTTTAGATAGCTTGAATTTACAGCTATCCAATGACACCATGATCATCGGAATTGGGTGTAAGGTTAAAGAGTTATGGTCAAAATACTATATCCAGTAATTCAAAAAATCACGAGAACTTTTGCCGCACCCTGTAGTTCACGTTGGGGCAATCACTTTTTGTTTTGAAATTAAATTCTAATTCGTTGTCCCTGGTGAGATATTTGCAATACAAAATTGCATGAAAAATTTAAATGTGTCTACGTATTGAAGCGAAGGGGTTGATGCCGTTTGAGTTCCTAATTCAAATCTGCTTATTGAAACGATTGATCAAGTTCAATAAAAGCATACAATTTAACGATTTCTTCGTTTATTTTATGGAAAATAAGTGTTTTTTTGTAATACTTGTCATTTTTAAAACTGTTGTAACTCTTTTTTTCTATATCAATCGTTTCAATAAACAGATTTGAATCAATAATTCAAACGGCATCAATCCCTCAAATACACAGACACTTTTAAATTCTTCATGCAATTGTGTTTTGCAAATATCTCGTCAGGGACAACGAATCGGAATTTACTTTTAAAGCAAACAGTGGTTGCCCCAACGTGAACTATCTTTTCCACTTTTGAATAAAAAATCGGTTCAAAATTAGACTGGTCTTTTAACGATGTTTGGAGCTAGTTCCCTTTGGGGGCACCACCAGCGTGTTTTTTTTAAATTTTATTGAGGATTTCTCCGAAAGTACAAAGCCAATCCTGATAGTTTTGGTGTCGTTAGAAAGCTGGATTTCATAGCAATCGAATGGCATTAAAATCATGCCATAACTCTTTCTGATTGAGGAGTTATTGCATAACTAGTAAAAAATGTGTCGAAAAAATTGACATTTTTTACTAATTATGCAATAACTTCTCAACTAGAAAGAGCTATGGCATGATTTTGCTGTCTTTCGATTGCTATAAAATCCAACTTTCTAACGACACCAAAACTATCAGGATTGGCTTTGTACTTCCGGAGAAATCCTCAATAACATTTAAAAAAAACACGCTGGTGGTGTTCTCCATAAGGAACTAGTTCCCAATGTTTTCCTATTTTTGTTAACTCAAAAACCCCCAGAAAAGTTTGTGAGTTTTACAAAATTTTAATCTGTAAATTTCCTATAAACTTGCCTTGAAGATGACGATCAAAAGTAGAATATTTGCAGATAATGAAATTGAAGTTAAGATTAAGTAAGAAATTGCTCCAAATAAACGAACCCATGATTCAACTTCATAGGATTTGGGCATTCCTCCGAATTTGTTGAAACTTTCTTTTATGCAGATTATAACTGAAATTGTTTTAGTGAATAATGTGAGTATAACGCTCAATAAGTTTCACGCAGACCTCCCCCTGGGGCTGCGTACCGTTTGGTTTATAGTCAAGTATTGTATAACACCCACCCGAGGGTTTTCACGGGTGTCTCTTTTCAGATAAGTTATATCAAAAAAGTTATAAGCTAATAAAATCCGCCATAGATCTAGCTACAAAATGGCATATCAACCAAATGGTTTTATTTCGTACACCGTTGTTTTTAATGTACAATTGAATTTATAATGCTTCCTCGCTGTCGACTCATTGAAATTATATTATAGGCTTCATTGCGCTCGAGAACTATGTTATTTTTTTGTAAAGTGAATAACTAAAAATAATCTCTTTTCCTCCATTTCTCCAAATTAGAGTCATTTGCGCAGAAGCGACATTAGTAAAAGTTTTTTGATCGTCTTCTAGGAAATAAGTCTATCGAAAATGTTAACCTCTCAAACCCTTTTTTCTTAGATTTCGTCTCAATATACATAAATAATTGATATGCGCATTTGTGCTTTCGTAATAGTGCTAAGTTAGGATTGTGAAAGATGTTCTATGAAATGGTAAATTAAAGGGCGAGTGGGACTTACCGAGAAACGCATATTTAACTATGCCAAACAGTACATAACCCTCCATTTAATAACCGAAGAACATGAAAATGACAATGAAAAAATTTGAAAACTTCATCTTCATCCCGAAAAATTCAATTGAAAATGACCATTTTTAGCCAT
>JAQGBS010002251.1:0-13534 GCA_034698545.1 Acrobeloides obliquus | reverse complement strand
TACTGAAAAAAAATTTCATCGAAAACGAGCGAAAAATGACGATTTTAGAGATACTTTTTGGGCCGCAACAACTTATGCAACAACCCAATACTTCCTCCTATCACCCACTGGGTGGGTTTGGGGTAATACCACTCATGGGTGGAGGGTTTCCATCCATGGGTGGTTTGGGTGATGGTGTTTCTGCCAATAAGTGGTTTGTGTGGTAGATGTTTCCAGGTACCCGGAGTATCCCCTTGTCTACGCCACTGCCTCGTCTCCGAAAGAGAAGGTGTCTTTTGGTTTTTAAGTAAAACTTACATAAATAGCTAAAGATACACTACATATTACACCTATGATGATATAATATTTTGAAATTTGAGTAGCGCGCCAAAAATAATCTGTTCCTTTTACTAAATCTGCGAATTTTTGAAATCATTTATAAAAAAAATACCTCGAGGTGTTTCATAAAGTTCAAAATATTCGCCATTAATTTTTGTGTACATAGGTATTCCAAATGCATTCAAGAAACAAAACAAAAAGGCGAAGAAGTATAAAAGCTTATGCTTTAGTGTAAGCTTAAGCAGATCCATGAAATTATGTGTTTTGCTTAGTTTGGCACACTAAATTTGTTAATTTGTATAACTCTTTTAAGACAGCTCTTAACTTTTATAAACAGGGGGCCGAGCGTTATCGCGCTTTGAAGAGAGAGAAGATTTTCAGATCCGATCGATAAGTCTCCGAGCGAGATCTCCGCCCTGATCAGATTGCTTCCAAACGCTTCCGAGTGCTTACGAGTTATTCCGAGTGCTTCCGAGCGCTTCCAAGTGTCTCCGAGTGCTTATGAGTTCTTCCGAGCGCTTTCGAGTGCCTCTTAGTGCTTACGAGCACTTCCGAGTACCTCTGAATTCTTCCGGGTGCTTACGAGCGCCTCCAAGTGTTTACGAGTTCTTCTGAACGCTTACGAGTACCTCTGAGTTCTTCCGAGCGCCTCCGAGTTTTTTTGAGTGCTTCTGAGCTCTTGGAGGTTACGGGAAGAAAAGTTTTTGTTTTGAGCGCAGATGGGAATCGAACCTGGGGTAAATTTTAAGAGCCGAGCGCTTTTGCCACTCGGCCATGCGAATGCTTTATTTGTTATCATTAAATTGCAATGATAAGCTTCCGTTAAACATGATATGAAGCTAAAAAATTATTCTTGAAGAGTACCCTCATGATCTTGGTGTCATTTTTCTTCTCTCACCGAGCCCTATCGATTAGTATAGACCATGACGAAATTGGACTTAAGGTGATGGAGATAGGACAGACATACATAGTGCGTTTAATGTTTTAGGATATATGTGGCTTATCAAGATTTGTTTGAAATTTGAAAGCTCACTTTTATTTTATAAGGTCGCGAATAACTTTCAACATGAGTAAATTCCTTTCTTAATGCCACCAAAAGGGACTTTTTCAAAAATGTTGCTCCTGTGTCACCGCTTTCATGAAGATTTTTGATTTCTTCTGCTTCACTTTGAGGAAATTTAAAGTGTCCCTTTTCGAACATCTCTGCATATCTGCCGTTTTGAGTTATAAGTTCTTGATGGGTTCCTAGAAAACTGGTTAATTTTACGCACATTAATCATAGTTACCAGCTTCAACAATTTGACCCTTTTCCATAACAAAAATTTTGTCAGCTTTCCTAGCAACATCAACTCGTGTTGTAATCAATATTAGACAACAATTTCCTAACATCTTGTCAAGAATTCTCTATAAATGGGATTTAAATAAGATATTTTGGAGCTGTACGACCTGGGGGCGCATTTAACGTGACTCCAATGGCCGAAGTAAAAAAATTGCTAAAATTTTTATAGAAACGCACCCCTTAGGGGTAAATATTGAGGCAGAACATGCTGATGCTATTATTTTCACTCCAAAATCATCGAAAACTGATGAATTTTCACATTTTTGATTTCAAATTTTATTATCTATGAAAAAAGCGAAAATGAATAAAGACTGAGAAATGGAAAGCGAAAATTCATCGTTTTTGATGATTTTGGAGTGAATAATAGCATCAGCGTGTTCCGTATCAATTTTTACCCCTAAGGGGTGTGTTTCTATAAAAATTTTAACGTTTTTTACTTCGGCCTTTAGAGTCACGTTAAGTGCCCCCTCCTCCCCAGGTCGTACAGCTCCGATATTTTTTCAATGCTATACATACTTTGACATGGTCAACAATACTATCAGTTTCGTTTAAAACAAAAATTTTTGGTTGCCTTGCCATTTCTCTTGCCAAAGCAATTCTTTGTCGTTGTTCAATTGTTGGAAGCTCATCATCGTCTTCTATTAAGGTTTTATACCCCTAAAATTTTATTAAATAATAATTGGAAAAATTATGCTTGAAATGGATTATTTAAATGCCGGAAATTCAGTAATCATTAGTGTCGGATCTTGTGGAGGAGTGGGCATGCCCCCCCCCACAAACTGAAAATTTCTTATGAAAAATGGCATTTTGGCCAAAATTCCAAAATGCCAGAAAAATGAGGCTTTTACCTAGTTACCTCCAAATCAAGTCCTGAATCCGCTATTGGTGATTATTAAGAGCGGAAAAGGCCGGCCGAACCGAGGATCAAGTGGGTATAAATAAGATCATGTCCTCGGGCCTCATGGCTCAAGAGCTTAGTTCAGGACAGGTTCAAGCTACATTTGACCCTGTCTGGGATGGCCAGTTCTTGGCCCCAATGGGTATAAAAAAAATCAAATTCGGGCAGAGAGTGAGAGCGAAAGGGTTTAGGGACATGTTTGGGTACTGCTTACATTTCTATATTCTTGAATAAAGTCATGTGCATCGGCTAATTTTGCAAAAGCAACAATGTCATCTTCATTAAGCTTCGAATTTCCCATTCGAATGTTGTCATCAACCGAACAATTAAATAGTTCCGGATCTTTATCGATATTTGCCACCAAAGAGCGCAAAAAGGTTAAATTTAAATTTCGGATATTGTTCCCATTGATTTTTATCTAAATGGGTATATAATGCTTTTTTACTATGTTGCTCTTTTTACTTCTCCTTTATCAACGTCATAAAATCTGGAAAATAAGTCGGGTAATAATGTTACACCATCAGCTCTATAAAAAATAGTCATATATCCTACTACATGAAATGTGTAATGTATGTCTGTCTGTCTGTCCAGACGATCTCAGGAACGTTTGATTTAAGAGGCGATATCTCGAAAGTTCGAACTACCCGCGGCACTAGATGAACTGAGCTATGAAAATGTAAAATGAACACAAAAGAAACGCCTTTGAGGCAGCGTGAAACCTTAAAAAATGTCCATTTTGACCTTATGAAAAGTGGGCCTTTTTAACGATTTTTACACTTTAGTATTTTGAGAATATCTCTTTACGATTAAATCCATTTTTCGATGATCTTGGTGGCAACGGAAAGCTGAGAACGCAAGCTACAACTTTTTTTATAGGGTATGTGGGATCATGTATAGAAAAAGTGGTCGAAAATTTGATTTTTTACAAATATCAGGGTCTCAAGAGTGGTCAAAAATTCAAACAAATGGCTCCATAAAAACTTTTTACGACATGGCACTGCATTTTCAGCTTCCAAAAATCCACTTTTTTGGCACACCTGTACAAAAAATCTGCACCAATGGCGCAGAAGCAAGTGGCGCAAAATTCATTTTGAATGGAGGAGGGTTCGATCCCCAGTTGAAACTTTTTTGTTTCTTGGTGGAAAATATTAATCTTACTCTTCTCCAATAAAAGCAACAGTTTCTCCAGGAAGTATGTGAAATGAAACTCCCTGTAGCCCAACAGTGTAGCTGTCTTTTCTATACCATACATTGTCAAATTCAATTTCTCCAGAAGCATTTTTAATGGCTCGTCCGGATTTTTTAGAAGGATCAATTTTTGGTTTCTAAAATCCAAATTGTTGTTTTCTAATTTTTGCTCACCTGATCAATAATCTTATATATTGTCTCTGCAGCAGTTCTAGAACTTAAAATCCCCAAAATTTGTTGCCGAACACCGGACAATGGAAACGCACATCCTGTAATGCAAGCTAAAACCACAAAAAGGTTGCCAGGATGAGAAACGGCATATTCTTGAAACAACCAAGCGCCGTATCTTAAATTTAAAAAATCGAACATTTTTACACAGAACTTACAATCATAGGTGTAGAGGGGGTCCACTAGTGGATCCCTCCCGCACTTGGAGACCTGAACCCCCCCCCCCCCCGCAAAATTTCGGCCAAAGTGGCTAAAAAAATGGCATTTTGAGAAAAAATAATCTTGAGAATTTTTTGGTGAAAAATGGCACCCGTACAACTCGCACCGTTTTTTGCACGGACAACTCACACGGACAACTAGCACGGCCAACTCGCATCGTTTTAAGGGAACATTTTTTAGGGAAGACTCGGATTAAAAAGCGGATGAGTGGAAAAAATTCTCCATAACCAATTTACTATATAAAGGTTAAATTTAAAAAATAAAGGAGCAATCATTTTTTCCAAAATTTTAACCCTGAGTTTTTATGAGTTTTTAAAAATTTTCAAAAATTTCAGAAATTTTGAAAATTCATAAAAAAATCAGGGTTAAAAAAGATTCTCCATACCCGATTTGCTATAAGGGAGCAATCGTTTTTTTCTAGTTGTCCGTTTGAATTGGACATGGTGTGAGCTTACCTCATGTGAATTGTCCGTAGATGTGCGAGTTGTCCAGGTGCCAAAAAATATCGTTTTTTAGTGAAAATTTTGAAAAAATGACCCCCTCGCAATTTTTGGCCTGACCCCCTCTCCGCAATTTTTCAGAAAAGTAGACCCCCTCTATCCACCTATGCTTACAATGTGCCACCAAAAAGATATAAATAAATTGATAAATGTAAAACTGCAGACGTTATACCATTCATGATATTCTTTCTTGTGGCATATTGTGAGGCGAACATTAGTTTCTTTTCATATCTTTCCGTCTAAAAAGCATAAGATACAAAAGATGATTTCTTACCTCAAATTGTTGTCCATTAAATGCTTGGACGATATGCACTCCGCCCAAGATTTCTTCGGCATGACTTTTAGCTTGTGATGATAATTCAACTTCTTTGGCCGCGAAAATTTGGGTGATCTAAAAGTAGACAAATTGTATTTTCCCGATCGATCACAGAATCTTGCGAAATCTTTGACACAATGGGGAACCGGATCCTTTAAGTGCCATTGGTGAACCCCTTTGATCATCGGCGCGGCCGGGTTAATGGTTCAGAATGACCTAAAGCTCAAGGTCCGGTCCTTATTTCTAGTACTGGATGATCAAAGACCATTGGTCGTAATATAATCCATTTGATGGAACTCAAGAAATGGCTGAAAATGATGGTAACCCGGATCTCATAAATAGCTTTCATTTATTGGGTTTCGTTGCCGATCAATGTGTTCGATATAACCGACCAATAGAAACGTTAAAAGGATTTGTAGGATTAAAATTTAGTAATTGATTTTATTTTTGTTAGGGAACAATCGTGGACTCAATTACTAAAACTTATGAAGCGGGACTTGAAATTCGGAATCAGTTCATGATTATTTGAAGGAATCTGATATGATATTATCCAATCTTGTGAATCCTTTGGGCCTCGGCAGGCCAAGACCGGAGGGAGATGGTGGTGCCGTATCCATGATTTTTTATGGGGGGGGGGGGGTACAAAGGATGGGTACAATATTTTTGTCAAAAACTTAAGAGGGACCCTTTAGAATTTTTTAAATTGTTTTGGGCCCTTGAATGGAGGGGGAAGTACATACACTCCCTGTTTTACCACTGGAAACAGCTTTTGAAATTTGAGGGGGGGTCCCTATAATGTGAAAAACCTATATCATTATAAAACCTTTATTTTTGATAATATAGTACAATTAACATCGGATTTCACGAGGAACAGAGTGGGTTGTTTCAAGGTTCTTTATATACTTTAACGTGACACATCTGACACCTCAACGTGACAGATATGACACATCGGACATCTTACGTGACATATGTATCACATTGAACACCTTGATGTAAAAGGTGTGACAAATGTGACAAGACTTGTCCCATTTCTCATATGTGACTGGAAATCATGTGGCAAATATGACAGATGTCACATTTATCACCTGATGGCTATTGTTGCTCGGCAACACCCCTTTTCAGTACGGCACTGGGGAGCAGGGCTAATCTCAACCTTAACTTAATGAATGACAACCGCAACAGGAATGACAAATAAAAGCTTTTTTACCTTGCTCATAAGCTCAGACCACAAAACAACAAAAGGGATCATAATAATTAATGCAATTGATAGTTGCCAACAAAATAAAAATGAGGCTATAAGACATGTAACAAGCTGGATTAAAGCCCGAATAACTGCACCAATCTTATCCGAAAGAGTAACTCGAATTTTCTCAATGTTGCTTTAAAAATCATGGTATAAAATTTGCATAAATATCCTACTTAGTTAATCCACTGAGATCTCCATCATAAAATGTTAATTCTTGATATAATAAAGATTTTAAATACGCGCATCGTATTTTACTGACAATTCTTACCGCAACAACATGATAAATGTAATACTAAAAAATATTAAACCTTTTACTTCTATTATAAGTGAAAAATGGTGTAAGACCCAAACCAGAAGAAAGCAGAGACTCGGTCCTGTCTTTCTCATCCTTTTTGGCCGACATAAAGCTCATGAGCCGGTCCTTGCCCACCCGGTGCTATGGCCTGGCCACGTCCAGGGACGGCCGGCCGCTCGAGACAAGACTAGCCAAGGCCGTCCTTTACCACCCCTAAATTCTATCAAAATTTTACTTGTATAAACGATAATATAAACAAGACAACACCCTCAACAATCATCAACCCCATAAATAACAAAGAAGTATGAAAATTAGAATCTGTATGATCTTTGACTAGCACAAAGTGATTGACAACTTCTCCGACAATGATAGCATATGAGGCAATACCACATCCACTTAATATAGAAAAAAAGATGGCCAAAACATATAGCATTGAGTCACAGAAAGTGGCATAGCGGAACTAAAAAAATATAATAGAAAACGGAGTATAAAAGTGTATAATACAAGACTGGATTTTGGTAATTTCGGAGGAGATTTTTCGTCACTTCCATTTGAATAAATTGATTGAGCACTTGATGAGGCACATGATTTTTTGCGATGTTTGTAAGATCTAAAATTAGGCAAAATGAAGATTTCTGTTGTTCGGGCACATAGGGGCAAGGAGGGTTAATAGACTCCGGAAATCGGAAAAATAAAAATTTTTTCCTAATAGACAAGGGGGACCAAGAGGCAAAAACCCTAAAACAAGGGGGGACCAATCTTAAGAATCGAAAAAATAAACCTAAGATAAACATTTCTTACTTAGAGCCAAAAAGAATCTCTTTAATTTTATTTAACATATTGATAACCATTTATTTAGAGATTAATTGCAAATCCTTAAAATTAAATTTAGAGATAGTAAAAAGTTTAATTTAAAAAATTCTTAACCAGAGATCATGGCCTTGTGCATTATAATACAATAAGTTAAATAAAACCACATATTTATATACTTCAAATAAACAATAAACTTTTGAACAAGTGTTCAAAAGAACCTTTTACAATACAATCATGCTGCTTTATAAAAATGTTTGCCAATGTCCAACTAGACATGTTTGGTTTGTTGTCGGAAGCAAATTCAGCAAAGTAAAACTCTAAACTTTCAACAATTTGAATAATAGGTCATATTTGAACAATTAAACATTATCCTTTTCAACCTGAGTCAAAAATATCAAGAACAAACTTAAATATGATTAAAAGCAATAGAGATTATAAATTCCAATTGCACGTGCCAAATGAAATGACGAATTGAAAATGACATCATATTTTAAAATTTCTTATTAACTTTTTTTACATCCATAAATATGGATTCAATTTTATTTAGAATAGTAAACAAAGGATTGTACATTAAAAACAACAGAGTGAAGAAACAGACCGTTCGGTTTTCATACGATTGTATGAAACACGCGAAATTGATGAAACAAATGAAATAATGGCACTATAACTTTTGTTACGTAACTTTTGTCATGAAAAATTAGTTGTTACAAGGGCATTGATGATAGAGCCGACCACAGTGATGAAATCGAAACGATTCCATCCGTATTAAATAGTTCTAGAAACGGTTTGTATTTATATCCATAGCAAAAGTTAGAGTAACAAAGGTTAAGTGACAAACGTTATTGTGACAAAACTCGTGGCAAAAATTATAGTGCCGAAATAATTTTTAGGATATACCAAACTGCCGCTTTTTTTAAACTTATTTTTTACTTTTCAAAAATTACTCGGTTTATTTATAAAATGTATTATGAAAATTTTTAGTTATAAAATGCGGGTATATCCTACAAAATATTTTAACTGCTTCATAAATTTCAGGCGTTTCATACGATCGTATGAAAACCGAACGGTCTGTTTCTTCACACTGTCATTTTTAATGTAAAATTTCCTATGTTTTATAAGAATGCCGGACAGTTGGTCGACCCAGATACTTGATCGATCCGGATACTTGGCCGAACTGAAATATATTTATAACTTTCTTTATTCCATATTTACCTCAAAACGGGTACTTATTTTGTGAATTATAATTTCTGTCTTATATTTAGATAGTTTAATTTTTGAAGTTGCTAGAGCTTCTACGGATTCTAATTTTTTCAATTCCTTCCAGAGTTTCAAATCCATAGGTCGACAAGGTGCGGGGAGGGGACCCCCGATGAGGTGATCCCCCACCACCTCCACAAAAAAACGACCTTTTTTTTAGCTTGAGGTAGTCTTCTGCACCCAATTTTTATGGACCACCTCATATTTTTGGCGGGGTCTATGTGTGATCACTCCTCAATTTTGGGCCCATGAGTGCGTGGTCCCCTCTCAATTTTGGGCCCATGAGTGCGTGGTCCCCTCTCAATTTTGGGTCCGTACGTGCGTGGGTGGGTCAGGGGGGAGGCTCCCTCCCTTGCCGACCTATGTTCACATCCACCTCTATGGAATCTCTTTAATGGGCTTAAAATTTTTTACGAATCTATTGAAGCCAACTTATTCGATCTAAACACCGGAAAAAATATTCATAAACCCCGATTGGTATGGGAGCATATTGAAGCACGTAAGAGACAAATCGTCCAGCGATATGATTGAGCTCAATGGCAACAATTTTTGAAATCAATAGCCGACACATTGCCCTTTTAAATTTTTTATAATAATGTTTTATAATAAAAGTTATTGAATTATATTTTATATAGAAAAATTTTAAAATAACTAACTGTCAGAGTCGACCAACTGTCTGACAACGGTTTCATAAAACTGTGAAGCAGTTTATTCATATATATCCAGTGGTATACAAATTTTAAGGTAAATTTTATAGCAAAATGAATATTACCATCGTTTTCAGCATAATCGATCACGCTTAAACGACATATATATATTGTTGTTAGTTGAAAAAAATTCAATTTTTCAAGGTAACCCCTTGATTTTTTATTGACAACAAATTAAAATGTCTTTTAAATTAGTTTGTATTCAAAGGAGGTTCGCAAATAAATGGGATGTGTAAAGTTTCATTTTTTGCTTGATACCATTTTCCATCTGTTGCATTCAATTGAAGGTAGGACATCAAACTGTTGTCTTGATCTAATAAAATATAGGGTGTCCGAGCATAGGCACACTAGGATTCCATTTCAAAGAAGGTCACTTTAGTCATAATTGAAAAAATAATATATTTTGTGTATAAAAAATGTTAAATTTTTGATAAAAAATATTCTGTTTTTCAAAAAAATTTCAAAACATGAGGTGGATCTTATGTTTCGACCCCCCTCCATTTTTCGGGGTCTCGCGGCGCAGGGGAGGGGCTCGTAATTACGGCCTCCTACCCTTGTGGGACCATTAGGAAAAATTTTCATTTTTTCCGTTATGGGAGGGGAGGGATGGCCTCCCTGTCTACGCCATTGTCGGACTCCCTGTAGTTATAATTCTAAAAATTTTTAAATTACCGAAACTATAATTGAAATAATCGAAAAGGGAGCCATCTTTCCAATGTACGAACTGATAAATTCCAGACCATTCGCTATATACAGATTGGGCACCTAACCATACACTCGAAATATTGTAATTTACAATTTGTTCTAAATCAATTTTTAATATTTATCATGATTTTTTATAAATTAAAAAACAGTAATAGTATGATTTAGGTGGCCCACCCAAATTTTTTTCGGTGCTTCACCCAATTAAACACTCCTTCCTGAACTCAAATTCGAAAAATAAACCCGGGAATCAATTCAGCGAGTCAAAAAAACCCCAGAAACAATTTTTTTGAAAAAATTGAGTGATTCGCCGAAAAATTTTTGAATGGGTCACATACATGGACAAAAGGCTGACCAAAAATAAGAAGTGGTCAAAGTATAATTATGATTTTTTTCGATATTTGATAATAAAAATTATGTCAAAAATCTAACTGAAGTCTACAGGGTGTGCGGAAATTATCCGACCTCCTATAGTAAGATATATCTAGATACTTTTTTCTCTATAACTCTTGATAGGAACAACCATATGCCGAGATCTTGGTGTCATTTGAAAGCTACGAACGTGAGCTTTAAAAAGACACCAAGATCTCAATGGTGCAGTGGTTGTGTTCCCATCATTGCTTTTAATCTATATGAGTTCGACTCCCTGCTGAGGCTATTGTTTTTTGCATCATAACGTTATTTTTTTATCTCGATGAATACGGCCTATGGGACCAAAATTTTGACATATTATACCGTTTTGAGCTGCCCCTATTGTTTACGCTTGTTTTTGGTGAAAAATTTTTGTAGTAGACCTTTCGGTTTCCTTATAAGAATTGTACTTCTTAAGAAGTTGGTCGGACAAAATAAGAAGTGGTCCCGGAACTACCTTATACTTTTTCGGTAATTCTGGCCATTTAAGAAGGGGGTGGCACACACCCCTGCCTACGTATGGTGGGTTACCATACCTAAAGCATAAGTGCCTAAAAAACTTACTAACAAGAAAATGGTTTAAAAACGAATTATGAATGGCTACAAGGTGCCCCCAACCATTCGATTCGTTTCCTTTTGATAGGCTATAACTGTTACAAACAGCTTCTGCATCATTAAAAGCCGTTGGAGTTATATATAAACAATATGTTATTTTATCATAAGATAATTTGACACCATTACATTCTGAATTGGCGGCATTAAAGAGGTAGAATAAATTTAGGAGTAGCAATAACCTATTGATCAATTTTACCATATTGATTTTTTTCTTAATTAATTTTTCAATAATAAACAATAAACTCGTGCTTTTATAGATCGAAAGGCAGAAATATTATCATCGTTTTTCTTATCAAAAGTCGGGTCATTCATTTTTCTTTTCAAAAATTTTTTGTCCCATTCTTTGTAATGGAAAGTTTTTTGTATATCGAAATTTTCCCCCTAGTAGGATTTTCGATCTACCTACGGGCCCAATGTTGCTTAACTTGCCAGATCGGACGGGCTTTCTTATCCACTTCGTCAAGTAGCCTACATTTTTTGTAAAGCTAGCCATAAAAAACTTTATATACAGTAGTGACTATATATGTCTAGAAATACACATTTTTTCTTACAAATAAATTTTTATGGCCGAGCCAAATTTTTACGTTTGCTAAGTTTTTCAAATTTTGCCCGTACAAGTACAGTGCGTCTAACGAATGGCTGCGTGAAGGTATTTTGAGGATATCTCGGCGATTTTAAAAGCTTTTTCGATAAAATTTTTGCTGATCGATTGGCCTATAAATGCACAGTGAAATTACGAAAATCCGCCACGCATTCGATTTTTAAAGTTAAAGAGAACCAGGCTAGACCCCCGTAACAAATTTTTTTTCAAAAAATGTTTTCAGATTCTGAAAGAGCATATTGAAAAACGGTGATTTGCAAAAAATCATCGAAAAATATTTCCCCTTTCCCTAGCTATGGCGATTGCAATATTTTGACCATTTTTACTTTTATAGGCCTTATCTTGGCCAATTTAAATCTGTTTGGTCTGAGTGATAGCTTAATGAATTTCTGAGATCATGTCGAACAACTTTGTAGAACACCACTTTTTATGAAAGCGTTTGTATGAAAATCGAGCTGTTGAGTTATGGTAGAAATGCCTTATTTTAGTGCAATTTTACAATTGTCGTAGACAGAAAAGAGAATAATATTTTTCGATGATTTTTTGGGAATCACCGTTTTTCATCATGCTCTTTCAGAAGCTGAAAAGAATTTTTTCATAAATTTATGACCTTTTAGACAATTTTTAGTCGGAAATGAAAAAAATAAACCTTTCCTGATCTCGAGATTAGTTGAGTTTATGTTTTGAAAAATGGAATATTTTTGACTAAACCAGAATTATTTGTATTAGCATAAAACTGAGGATCGCAATTTTTTATCATATCTATTAAACCATATAAATGAAACTAGCTTTATAAAAATTCTAATAAAATTTTCATTGAATTAGTGCTTTCTTTTTCCAAAAAATTTGTTGTTATTTTTTGAACAATTATTATATAATTTATAAAAATAAATATCCAAAAACATTTTCCCTGTTGTTAACTTGTTTTGAATGTGGGCTGATCCATTCATCCGTTTTCATACCAAAGCAAAATGTTGATTGAGGCGCCTTGGCCGATTCATAATATCATTGAGGAGGCGAAGTCAAACTGCTAAAGACGGAGAAGCTTAGTCATCAGCTCAGATCGGCCACGATAAAGGAAAGAAAGCCATATTCGGAAAGAATGAATGAATGCAAAAAAGTTTTGGTTCAAATATGGGAAAATTATTACTACAGAGGCGCCATTTTGTACAAGAAAAACATAATACTTTTATTAGAAAATAGTAGAAAATAAGCCATATTTACATATAATGAGGATCAATTTAGATTTCCTAGACAGTGGCGGATCTAGGGGCGAGGGGAGGGGGACATGCTAAGGACGTAGTTGTAAAAGGGGGGGGGGGCATCGGGGACCGGTGCTTCTCCTATTTCGGGCCAAAAAAATCCCTAATCATAAGTACCCCACCCTTATATTTTTAGGGGAAAATCAACCCTTTTTAGATTTTTGGGTAAAATTCGATAGAAAAATGAAGCTTTTACTTAGTTGTCCCCCCAAATGAAATCCTACAACCGCTATTGCATTTAGTAGCGCATCCAGAGGGTGAAGAGCTACCACCCCTCCCCCCAAAATGAAAAAAAATTTCCTTCTTAGCCTCCCCCTATGTTTTTGCCCAAAATTTTTAGAAAAAATTTCAAAAATCATAATGTCCTCATTATGATTTTGCACAAAAATTTTCCGAAATTTGCCATTTTTTGAACAAAAAACACCATTTTCTGATCTTTTCAGGTTAAAAACGAATATTTTCCAAAAAATCTAATGTATGCAATTTGTGTAATTGCCTCGGAATCAAAATTTCTTTCAATCATTTTTCTTGTATCGAGATGTGTATAGTCCCTTTGAGCTATTAGTTCTCCAAATAAATATTCCTCCATACAAGAAGAGATTGCTCAACACAACAAATT
>JAQGBS010002250.1:0-13535 GCA_034698545.1 Acrobeloides obliquus | reverse complement strand
CGGTGTTCATCTTCAGCAAAGCGATGAATAACTTGGTTTGCGGGTTTAAAAGAAATATTAGAAAAGTCTTCATGATGCTGAGGTGTAGCATTAATATCAAATGGGTTAGCTAAAACAATGATGTTGACATGGGGATAAGGCGTATTGATTTTACGCTAATCAGCGATGTAGCCAGAATGTCAGTCGAGGAATAAGGGATGTTTTTAATGTAGTGATTTTTGAAAATGGGATTTTGCGAAACTTTTTTCAGATATAGAGTACTAATGTATTTCATTTTTGTAAAAAAAATGAAATCTTTTATTGAAAAATGGTTTTTTGACAAAAATCACAAAAGGTATTTTTGCTACTAAAAGCGGGAAATTTCATATTTGACAAAAAGCCATTTTTTACCAAAAATACTACAAATCACATTTTTGTATGTACGACCTTAGGACCCTTGCACGCCTCTAGCTCAGTATCAGAAAGTAGTGTTCAGAAAGACTCAGAAAAATTTTACCACTCACTTTTATAAACAGGTCGAATATTTTCCTTTGAAATATTTGTTAAACTTGGATTTCTATTTGAATTCTTAGTCAAATGTATACTCTTAACACTTCCGGTATTATTTTTCGAATTTCTTGACAAAATACGTAAATCGTCGGGAAATGGATTTTCTGTCAAAAGCTCAGACAAGACGCTTCTTTCTTCTGAAATTGTTGTAAGTTTGTCATTATTTCGACAATTCTTTGTGTCATAATCAGCTGAATAACTTGAGCGATTATGAACATCACTTCCAAATTCACTATCGTATAAATTTTCTTCATCCTCTTCACCAAAATAGTCAGGTGGGAAAGATTCATGTGCATCTTCGCCATCTTCGGAAAGTTGAGAGATGTTTTGAGGAACAATGCCTGACATTGTGATAAATCTAAAAATTGCACAATTTGTACTTTTAGAAAAGGGTAATTTGATATTTGGAGCTACAGTCAAACCTTGCAATAGCGACCCTTCTACATAGTGACCCCTCCGGTCGATTAGGCGAACCTCTACATATGTATGTACATAGTGACTCCCTACATGCAATAAAAGTGGCCTGATTTTGCAATAAAATCGTAATTATTGAAGCGATTGAAACAGGTAGTCTGCCAATCGTTTCAATACACATGAGTTTATTGCAAAATTAGACAACTTTTATTGCATGTAATTACATCAAACCCCGCAATAGTGACCTATCCCGAGGAGGTCAATATGTAGAGGTTTGACTGTAGCTCACTATTTGTGTTCACTTATGGTTCAAAAGGCAAAAATTTTTTCTTTAAAATCAACTGAAAACGTCTATTTACGGGTTTTTTAGTCAACTTTTGGACACAAGTCGCAGTTTTCTTTCCATGAAGCGCATCATCATTTCTTATCCCAGCGGCCCTCTTAGGGTCACAATGAGTGTGTGCCCGGAGCTTTGCCTCCCTTGGGCATCTGGGTTAACGCCAAATGATAGGCTATCAAGATTTTGGAAGTTAAAAACCCCTAAATAGAAGTTTTTCAGTTGATTTAAAAAAAATTTTGACTTTTGGATCATAAGTGGGACACAAATAGTGAACTAGCTCCTGACATTTTTTGGAACATCGAAAATTCAGGTTATAATTTTTTGAAATAACTATATATCAAATGAAAAGTACATTTTTTACAAATATTAATTTAAAAATTTTTTATTTGATATGAAAATATGTAATTGAAATAACAAATAAAATGATAAGAAAAAAACAAGAGATCAACAATTCAAATTTCATAAAACTAACAATTCATAAATAGGCACAATACAAAAAATGCTAATTTGTCGTTCAGTTTCAATAGAGACCCATTCATACAAATATTCATTGAAAACTTTTCTGACGCCATCAAAAATTTCACCAGAAATTCCCCAACTTCCATTTGGCAAGAGTTTGGCAGAAGGTGCTTTATTCCACTTGAGTTTGAAATCTAGGGAAATATCATCGGGTACCGGTACCCATTTTTCATCGACATTGTACAACATTTGTTTGTTTTTATCATGGCAGCACCATGTTCCGTTGATATAGCGGCGATCGGGGACTAAAAAAGAATTTTTTTAAATAGAAAATTTCGTTTTTCCTTAATTTTAAAGTCTTTTATTACCCCAGAGAGCCCTACCGCACCTCCTAATCCCTTCAATCTCTAAATGGACAAAGATTTTGCCATAAATTCTCCATTTATGGCAAAAGTTTATCGGAAGTTGCCTTATTCCACATTGAATTAAAGCTGGGATGAGGTCTCCTGTTTAATAACATACTTCGAATTTCTTTATTTGTGTCAGCTTTACCAACATTTTCATCAAGAGCATCTTTTTTGGACTTCTTTTTTGGCTTGTTAACTTCATCCTCCGTTTCACCTACTATAGAAGGCCTTTTTCTATACACATTTTTTAGAATCCTTTCACTCCACAATTCTTCATTTTCAGTTCCTTGTTCATTCAAATTTTGTGAGCTAAAAATTCTTAAGTTTTAATTTAATCATACAAAAGACTAAGTCTCGTGCGTATTCCTAAGCATACCAGGGAGGGGGTCCTTATTTTCTAAAAATTTGATAGGGGTAAAGGTAGGGTTGCCAGATTGAACCTTTAGGTTGCAAACTGCAACCTCAGCTAGATTTTGCAACCTCTAATTTTTCATGTAATAGTTAGAGGTGTATGCACTGGGGGAATTTTGGCCATAAATTTGATTTATGGATAAAAAATAGAATTTGAACCAACAAATCAAATTTTGGCCAAAAATATAATTCTTTGGCTAAAAAATTGAATTTTGACCAGAAATCGAATTTATGATATATAAAAATCGTTGTACAAAAAATAGAATTTTTGCAACCTTAGTTGCAGCCTCACCAAAACCTTTGTATGAAAGCATCTGGCAACACTATGTAAAGGGGCAATTTCAGAAAATTTTGCTCCCTCTCCGAATTGACGTCCAAAAAAGTCTATAAACTTGATTTCAATAATTTTTAAACAAAAATTCGTGAAGATTTTTATGGGGAGAAAGTAGAGGGTAAACTTGCATCTTTTTGGATCCATTTCTGAATCTCCCTGCTCAGATATGAGCATATTCCTAAACCTATGCCTAATCCTAGCCTAGACTAGCTTAGGCGCCTAACCCTAAGCTTAACGTTAAGCATTCAGAACTTTGCATCTTCGAATTTGATTAATGCTAAGGTTAAGAAAGCTTAGACTAGCTTAGATGCCTAAGTCTAGTCCTTTCTTTCCTCCTCCACTTCTCTTCAATCTCTCCAACAGGCTTACTTTTCTTCCACATTTCTGTAATCTTTCGGTAAGGCATTAGTGAACAAGCGAACATTTCCATTTGGTAATTTTTTGACGTCTTCTTGAGTGAAATGATCCAAGCAAACGGGATATCGCATACGGACTAAATTAGTTATTGTTTACATTATTTTTAGTTTAAAAGACAAAAAAAGTTTACAGTATAAATATTTCTCAGGTAAATTCAACAATTTAATCCATTGTGCACGCCTTTCCATTTCCAACGGCATTGTTGGCATATAGATGTCTTTATTCCGCTTTTTACATTTGATACATGTGTATTGAATAGGAGTATAGCCCATACGTTTTTTTGCTAAAATTGAAGTTTTGTAATAGGCTAAAATTTTATTAACTAATAAAAGTTGCCTGGTTTTTGTGGTGTGTCAGATTTAACCGCTTTTGTATCATCCATATCAGTTCCATCTTCTTCTTCAAATCCTAGTAAAAAGTCACTGTTCGGTTCAGAACCGTGTGGTGTTGACGTTTGGGTTGTCGGTTGAGAAAGTTGAGAAGTCTCACTTCTCATGGAAACGTCTGAAAATAATATTTTTTGATGAAAACTTTGAAATTTTACCTATCATAAGATTTTCATTTTCCTCATCTACATCTTTTTGTGATTTTCCTGATTTTTCTTTACTAGGCCTTTTATAAAAACGATCATAAAACCTCTTCTTAATCTTCATCAATAGAATTTTTTGAAGTTCTGTTACTTCGGGACGAGATCGAAACTTTTTTATTTCTTCATTCGACATCTCATTAATTTCTTGAAGTGTAAATGGTAGTCCAATTCGCTGGGCTATAATCTGCAATTCATCATCGGTCATTTTCTGAGGAATTTTGACATATTCTTTCATTTTAATCTCTTCGGCAGTTGGCAACTTTGGCGTGTTATTCGTGTCAATATTTTCTTGAGCCTCATCAAGAACTTCTGCTATACTACGCTCTCGTGAAGAGAAAGGTGGTCGATTTTGAATTTCAGCACCATCTTCTGATTCAATAAATGATCTTGAAGTGCTTGCGATTTGTCGAATTGCTTTTTGCTGGTTGTAATATCTTTTTTGAGCAAGTCGTCGATAAATTGTTTTTAGCATTTTTTCTTGTAGCTTAGTAGCATCTTCACTCATGCAAAAAGCATTTATATTTTGTATTGTCATTTTTCCGATTTCTTCGACTGTAAATTTCAAACCGATTTGTTTAGATCTTCTGTTAATTTCATCATTTGTGATGCCTATAAATTATAAATTTTAGAATCGAAATGTTGTGCAATCGATTTCGGGAATGCGCGCAATCGATTTTTCGCATAAAATTACCCTTAGATATATCATTTTGCACACAAAAATTAGGAAAAATTTTTTCGGTGACTAAGCCGTAAAAAATACTTTAAAGTTAATACATAAAAATTCTTTTTTGCTAACCTTTAGGGAATTTTGTTATATCATCGTCAATTTCAGTTTCATCATCTTTCTTCATCTCTTCCTTTTCAAGACTGTTTTCTTCTGATTCTAATCCAAATTTTACTTCTTCCCGCTCTTCTGCCCCTTTTCTCGATTTTTCCGAAACTTGGTCCGAAATTTCTTTTAACTCTCCTTCTCGTTCCTGTTTTTTATATTTTTCTGACATTTTCTCCGATTTTTCCAAAACTTGCTCCGAAATTTCTTTAAACTTTCCTTCATGTTCCTGTTTTCTATATTTTTCTTTTCTTTGTCGATCCATATACCGGTAGCGAATAGCTTTTAGCACATATTTTTGAATTTCTGAAACATCAGGCATAGATCGAAACTTAATGTATTCTTCTGTGGACATTTCTTGCATTTCTTTAACAGTAAATGGAAGTCCCACTTTCATGGCTCGAATCTGCATCTCTTCTTCGGTAATAACTCTTGGAAGGATGACCTCTGGCGGAATGTTAGATTCGGATAGGGTCTTTTGTGAAGAGCATAGGTGATCATGACTTTCTGAAAATTCAGTAAATTGTTTCTGCTCTTCTTGGTCTTGTGGTGGCGGGTGGTCATTTGGTGTCTGTGGTTTTACTTCTTGAACTTTTGGTGGCTGTAGTTCTTCTTCGGGCTCTTCAGACGCTTTTGAATTAGTGGATGAAGTGTTGGGATTTTCAGTAAATTTGCGATTTTTACGTCTTCTATCCCAAAGTCTTCGATAAATTGTTTTTGCCATTTCTTTTTGAAGTTTTTTGAGATTTTTTTGCGTACAAAAATTGGCTAGATCATCGGCATCCCAATTGTCAATTTGGTCAACTGTTAATTCTAATCCAATTTGATTGGCTCTTCGTTGCATCTCTTCATTGGTAATGCCTAAATTTTAGGAAGAAATTTTCGAATTGTTGCAGAAAAAAATTTTTGTTGCATAAAATAGAATTTTTACG
Organism: Acrobeloides obliquus; assembly: GCA_034698545.1. Taxonomy (NCBI): domain Eukaryota; kingdom Metazoa; phylum Nematoda; class Chromadorea; order Rhabditida; family Cephalobidae; genus Acrobeloides; species Acrobeloides obliquus. Next base: position 7,854 of record JAQGBS010002250.1, on the reverse strand, counting down.
GAGTAATCAAATTTTTACACAAAAATAGAATTTTGTCAGAAAAATAATTTTGTGAAACAAAAATAAAAAATAAATTTTTGAAGAAAAACATAAATTTTGTTTACGAGCTTGTCAGTGGCGTAGCGTTGTCGGACAGTTGGTCGACTCGGACACTTGGTTGACCCGGACAGTTGGTCGACTGGACAGGGGGCCTTAGTCTTAGGCTTTAAGCTTAGGCCTTAAGCTTAGGCCTTAAGCTTAGGCCTTAGACTTAGGTCTTAGGCTTTGGCCCGAGTCGACCAACTGTCCGGTCGACCAAGTGTCCGAGTTGACCAACTGTCTGGCATTTATGGCGTAGCTAGAAATCTGGAATGAGGGGAAGAAGTGTTTTCAAATGAAAAATTAAATTTTTTTAAATTGATAAAAACGTTTAAAATATTGGTAATTTTTGTAAAAAATTGATATTTTTTAAAAATTTTTGTAAAGTTCACAAATATTTTGATGCGACAAAAAGAGAATCAATCATAAAAATATACTGACCTTTATAAAAGTTAAGCATTTCTTCTTCCTCTTCGTTTAATTCTTCTTCTTCAGAGCTTTTAGAAGCAGATGATGCGGCATCAAAGCTTTCAGTAATTACGCAATTTTTTCGTCTTCTTTCATAAAGCCTTTTATAAATTGCCTTAGCGAGATCTTTTTGTAGGTCTGTTAAATTTTCTTGTCTATAAAAATCGTTTAAGTCATTAACATTCCATTTGTCAATTTGTTCGAGTGTTAGTTGAAGTCCAATTTTATCAGCTCTTCTTTGCATCTCTTCATTTGGTATTCCTAAATTTGGAAAATTTTGGTTCTTTTTGCACTTTTTTATTTCCCAACAAATCTTTTGCCTTTTTTACTTCTCCTCCCCAAAATCGTCTTGCACTTTTTACCTCCACCTATCTTTTTCCATGATTCATTTGTGCGTGCAGAAGATTTTCTCGTATATCATTTTTGACAACTATTACAGAATTTTAAAACAAACCTTTATAAAATATCAAAATCTCTTCATTTTTTACTTCTGTATCGAGCATAGTCAAATAATCCTTTTCTAAAAACGAGCGTCTTGTTATATACCCTCTAAGATTTTTTTCAGTCTCGGACGTTTCAATTGATGATTTTTCTGATGCTGCCTTGGATGAGGTCGGTATTGGTTTGTCAAGCTCTTGAACATTTTTAAACTTTTCCACTTCAATAGAACTTGTTGTTGTATCAGCGGTATTTTCAAGATATTTTGCATATTCTTTTTCAATTTCTGCCATGTCCTCGTCTGGTTGAAACTTTTGTTCATTTTTTATGTCCATTATTTCTTGCTCCTCTTTAAGTGATTCTTTTGATAGATTTTCAGCAGTTTTAAGTGTATTTTTATTTGTGCAATCTTGAATTTTTTCTCCTTCTTTTGCTTCTGGAGTAGCTGGTTCTTTTGGTGGTGTTCTCAGTCTTCTATATTGTCGTTTTTGTACATCTGTGATAGATATTCGAGGAGATGTCGTTTGAACTTGAGTTGATTCTAAAAGTGATTTTATGTTTATAGTTGGGTAATGTTTTCATACATGGGCAAGGGGGGGGGGACTGTCCCCCCCCCCACTTCTTCTTATTGGCCGAAAAATTGTAATACCACTTCTTATTTAGGCCAAAATCAGAAAAAACACATAAGAGTCTCCCCTTATGTTTTTAGTCTAAAATTTGAAAAAAGTTGATTTCTTGGGTAAAAACTCATATATTTGGACCCATTTCTTAAATTTTTTGACCAAAATACATGAGCCCACTTCTTATTTTCGTAAATTTTAGTTGGTGGCTAAAAAAAAGTTGTCAAATTGCAAATCCGAAAAATTTACGTATGCAAAGACCACTTCTTATTTTGGGTCCCTGTCCCCCCCCTGCTTGCCCACGTATGAATGTTTTTTATCGATAGGCTATGTTTAGGCTAAACCTAAGTCTAATCTTAAGCCTAAGCATAAGCCTAATCTAAACCTAAGGTATAGACTTTAAATCGTTTGCCTTTTTTACCCCACCCCCTCCAATCCAAAAAATTCGTCTTGCACTTTTTACCTCCTCATATCTTTTCTCCCGAAAAAATCGAATTGTTGTGGAAAAATCATATTTTTTGCATAAAATAGGATTTTACAGAGTAATAAAAATTTTGCACAAAAATGGAGTTTTGTCAGAAAAATCATTTTGTAGGAAAAATAAATATTTTTTAAGAAAACATAAACTTTGTTTATGAAAATCTAAAAATTAAAGCGCTAGCTAAAAAAAAGTGAAAACGTGTAACATATTTGAGAAAAGATGTTATCATAAATTATGATAGCCTTATCATAATTTCTATTCAATTTTGTGTCTGTTTGTAAAAATTTGTGTCTGCTTATGAACTGTCAGGTTATTGGTTTTATAGGTGGGATTTGCTAAGGTATGAAAACTCTTCCCTGACCCTGATTCAAGGAATAAGAATGTTTAAGCTTTTTAGATGAACACCCATCGCAGAGATAATATTTGACGATTGCTTGTTTAAATTTGTATTATTTTTAAAAATAACCTCCTTCTTGCCAGCTATCAATTTCTTCTAATGATTCGTCTAGATCGCGTTCCTGAGGCATTTCCACATCTTTTTGTACATTTTCTAGATTTTTCTTTTCGAATGGAGAGAAGGTATTTGCTGTCGCATCTCCTTCTTCAACTCTTTTTATAGCACTCGAAAAAATTCCAGACCGTTTCGTTTTTTCATCTACTTCTAATCCAGTCTCTTTCTTATCTTCAACTTGTATTTTATCATCTTCTTTGTTTGATTCATTACCGGCGGTCATTTCTTCAAATTCTTCAAAATTTGGTGTGGTAATACCAGGAGAGTCTTCCGGAGTTTCTTTTTGATTAAGTTTTATGGAAGATTCTTGGCCAGTTGCTTCTTGACCGGTTGCTTCTTGCACTTTTTGCAGTATTCTTTCAATTTCTTTCATATTTATTGACTCCATTTCTTGAGTTTTATTAGCTTCAGGAGAGCTTGTTTTGATCTGGCTCTTATCATCTATTCCCGCGATAAGTTGAGGAATTTTTTTATAATCATCTCTTCTTCCAGGCATAGCAACCGTGTGACGTGGAGGTGGGATAGCTGGATCAAAATTTCCAATAAACTTATGTGGTGCCTTGGCAAAATCGGTTACGGAAATCATATGCCTAATGTTCTTTGGTACATTTTCTCTGAAGACTACTGCACGTTCAGTGTTTTGTTGAGTTGAAGTGCTTGCGGTTTTGGTGAGGTCAACACGTGCAATCGGAGTTCCTGTAGTGTTCATTGGGACGAAAGGAATTGGTTGAGTGCTCGTGGGGTTTCTTAGGCGATCGTATAATTGTGGATCGTCTAAAATTTTGATAATAGAGTTTTTAGCTCAAGATCCATTTGCCCTCTCCCCATGTTGTATTTGAGATATTCATATCTAGTTACTTCAATATTTGAGTTGGGGAGGGGGGGGGGGGTAAAGATTAAAATTTTTTGATATACAGGGTGTTTCAGGTGAAATGTACCTATTTTATTTTGACATAACTTTTTGCTGAAAAATGATTTTGAATTTTCGACTTTTGGAAAATAACGAGCTAATTTGTCCATTTTATGCATATTTTTTTGTTTTTGAAAATCTTGACTTTGGGCATTGAAACGAAAATTTGCTATTTTTTCTTGAAGGAATTTCTAAAAAATTCTTGCGCCAATTGATTCAGCGATCCCAAAAACGGTAGTGTACCAATTTTCGTGAAAAACTTATTCTTGAATTTCGAATAAAAAAACTTTATTGAAGGACTGGGGTTCGAACCAGCGACATTAGTGCTCATGCACATTGTGGTATATTTGAGCTTACATGCACTACAATATGCATGAGCGCTAACGTCGCTGGTTCAAACCCCAGTCCTTCAATAAAGTTTTTTTATTCGAAATCCAAGAATAAGTTTTTCACGAAAATTGGTACACTACCGTTTTTGGGATCGCTGAATCAATTGGCGCAAGAATTTTTTAGAAATTCCTTCAAGAAAAAATAGCAAATTTTCGTTTCAATGCCCAAAGTCAAGATTTTCAAAAACAAAAAAATATGCATAAAATGGACAAATTAGCTCGTTATTTTCCAAAAGTCGAAAATTCAAAATCATTTTTCAGCAAAAAGTTATGTCAAAATAAAATAGGTACATTTCACCTGAAACACCCTGTATTATGATATGAAAACATCTTACATTTTTTCTCAAATATATGCCTTTTTGGTTTTTGGTCTCGATTTTTGAACTTGGATGGAAGGGGGTAAAACCCATAATGTCCACCTACCCTCTTGATTGTAGTTAATAGAACGTCGTTCTCGGAATTTATAATCACTGTTGCTGTTGCGTTTCGACTCTTTTTCTTGATTTTGACGTAAACTTTTGCGAATGACTTCTAAAAATTTTTTTCATAAATTTTCTATCTATTACATTTTTATGATATTTTAGGATATTTTGAAGAGGCTTTTTAAAGTTTCTTTAAAAAATTTTTAACCTGGTTCTGTCCGTCGTTCTGATGAAATTCTATAATTTTCCGCGGATCCTTGAAAAGTTTGATATCCTAAAAAATTTTATGTTAAAAAATTTCATTATTTCTTGAGATCAAGGGGATAAAAAAACTTGAATTTTCTTCCAAATAATTTTTTCAATTTGCCTGAATTTTTATTCAGAGTTTTTCTTCTTGAGGAAATTGAATTTGAAAGAATTTTTTGATTTTGATCACTGAAAGTTAACCCTAAGAGGGGTGTATTCATATGGATTTACCCTACGAGGGGTATACCATATGGGTGAGGGATAAGCGCGTGGTCTCCCGGCTAAATACAACTCCGATGCAATGGAATGTAACTCAACAGGGAATCGAATCTGGGCTTCATATTTTACCACTAGACTATGAAGCCACAAATCATGCATTGGTAATGTACTTTTGACAACAAATTGATAAAAATCGATTTCTTGAGCCGAAAATTCGTAGTTTTGTCAAAAATTTTCAGCAACAAAAGTCGTTTTTAGCTATTTTTCCAAAAATGCGCTTTTTACGAAAAAAGTCGTTTTTAGCGATTTTTGCTGAAAATAGGTATTTCTGGCCAAAAGAGCCGTTTTAGTCATTTTACCAAATTGTGAATTTTTGACCCAAAAGTCGATTTAGTCATTTTTGTCAAAAGGCCAAAAACAGTAGTTTTAGCCATATTTTCAAAAATGTGATTTCCTGATGCAAAACTGAAATGCTGGAAACTTTGGGGTCGACCCCAAAATATATTTTTTTAAAGAAAAAATTGTCTTTAAATTTACCTGGCTCAGATCTTCGGCTAGCAATTGTCGACGACTGGGGTCTTTTTCTTTCATCGTCCATTTCACGATTACGTCTTTTGTCCTTATCGATACTTTGATCTCTCTTTTCATTAAAATTGCGACCTTCAATATGTCTTTTAGGAATATAATCTTTGAGCGACTTTTCCTCTTTCTTTTCTGACCTGTTGCCTTGGCGGTCAAGCTTTTCAGATTCTTGATTTTTATTGTGAACATCTTCTTTTTGATGCTTGTCTCTTGGGCTAAGTTTTTCTTGTTTGCTTCTTTTAAGAAGATGATCATCTTGTCGATCGTCTCGGTGGTGCAATTGTTCTTGTTTTGAGGTACCCTTATTTTTATTCACATTTTGGTTTTCTATAGGAGGCGTTTTAACATTTTCTTTCGATTTTGTTTTTTCAGTAATCCTTGGACTATGAGAGCTCCTTGTTCGATCGGACTCTTTTCTTGGACTACGAGAGCGTCTTATTCGATCGACTTCCTGTCTTGGACTTCGAGAGCGTCTTGTTCGATCGGTTTCTTGTTTTGGACTCTGGGAACGTCTTGCTACAACTGATTGTCTAGGACTAGTAGATCGTCTTGTTCGCCCGATTTCTTGCTTTGGGCTTCGAGAACGTCTTGTTCGGTCGACTTCCTGTCTTGAACGCCTTTTTTCGACTTCTTTTTGAATTTTTTCATTTCTGGAATCATTTAATTTTGTGTTTCTTTCTATGGATGAGCTTCGACGATTTTCGACCAGCTCGTTTTTCGACCAATTTGTAGAGTTTCGAGAATGTCTTCCATCATCTGATTCACGTCTAGATTCTTTCTTTGATTCCAAGGGTGATCTTCTTTTATCTTCATGACTACTAGTGCGACGCAGAAAATCTTTCTTGGTTATATCATCTTCTCTTTGAACTCTAGCTTTTTCTTTAGATGCAGATGATGAACAATGTTCTTGACTATTGGATCCTTTTGGTTGGGGTTCTTGTTTGCCTTGTGTATGGGGTTCTTGTTTTGCTTCGTCAGGCTTATTTTCGAGTATATGCTGTTGCTTCACAAGAAATTTGAATTGATTCAGAAATGGGTTTTTTGGCAGATGATGATTTTTTGCAGATGATTCTCTAAAACTTTTTTCAAGAAATCATAAATCAGGAATTTAAATTTTTAAAGCTTATAGGGCAATAAATTGAATTGATAGACAAATAAGACTCTAGTACTTGGAGCCGAGCGCTAAAGCCCTCGGAGGGGATAAGAAGAGATGCTTGTGAAGACTCCCGAGCGCTTCTCCCTCAGAGCGTTTCCTTTCTCCAAGCGGTTGTACGATTAAATATGCGAGTTTTTGCGAACGGGCTCATTTGGGCCTGCGGGCGAATCCTCCCCCCAGAAATTCGGAGAGAGGGAGGGTTTTGTATTTACAACTGTGATCAAACATACTCGTTTTTTGAATCATTTTTCTCATTATCATTATCTTTCGAACTAGGCAATGGTATAGAAGAAACATCGGTGAAATTGTGAGATCTTTCTTTCATATTTGAGCTAGGAAGTAGTCTAAGTTCTTCACTAGTACCAAAGAAAGATTTATCCGCTGATGGAGATGGTGGGGTCTCTGGGAGTTCTTCTTCCATATTTTTTACCAAAGATATTCTAAAATCTTCAAGAATTTAATTTTATTCAACACAAATAGATATTGGGTTATTCGAAAAGTTATGCGATGTTTTATATGAATTTTGGACGCAAAATTTCTAAAAATGACCCATATAGAAGTAATTTATGCGAGATTCTCGCAGCGGAAAATCGATTGGGTGCATCCCTGAATATTGAAATCTTTTCCCTTAGCCCGATTTAGGAAAGGGCGGATGTATTGAAGCAAAAGTGAGCTAAAATTCGAATTTTCGCGGAAAATATTCTGCCCAATAGTGGATCCAGAGAAGGGGTAGAGGTGATAGGCATGTCCCTCAAAAACCGAAAATTTCTTAAGGAAGTGGCATTTTTGGCCAAAATTCGATAAAAACGAGGTTTTTATCTATGAGGCCATCCTTAAATTACGTTTGCCAAGGGGGGTCTGAAAAAATCTGAAAAACCGAATTTTAGTTCATTTTTCTAGACCCAACATATTCCTTGAATTAAGACCAGGGAATCGTTTTCAAACTTTGGAAGCGCGCGTAATCCATTCTCAGCATAAAATTACGTATATACTTGTCATTTTTAGAAAATAATTTTTGGACCAAAAATTCACGTAAAAAGTCACAAAATTGTACAAAACTTAATATATGCATTGATATTTTATTTACCAAATTCAAATATGGACTTTTTGGCGGAAAATTTTGTTTTTTTATTACAGATAAAGAAAAAAACAAATATGACTGAAAACGAACAATCGTTTTAATAATCAAACAAATATGACTTTGAGTGAACTTTATTCAAAATATCAGGTTGTTTGGAAAGTTTTCGCCCACTTAAAAAAAAAGATTTATTTCAACATAAAAACAATAAACAATAACAGCAAACAAACAAAATTAATCCTCCGGGAAGTAATCC
>JAQGBS010002249.1:0-13535 GCA_034698545.1 Acrobeloides obliquus | reverse complement strand
AGAAGAATCGCTAGAAAGTTTTGAATCTATTATGAATAAGACGAAGAATATGGATGATGCGTCTAGATTGTTTAAAGAGGACTCGTATGAAGCAGAACCGAATGTGGTTGTCAATAACTCGGTCGAAAATTTAAAGACAAAAGCTACAAGCACCACTACAACTAAACAGTATGTTTAGACAAGTACAGGATGATTAAAAAGTGGACTTTTGTGATTTCTACATGAATTTGGGGCATGAATTTTTTTCTAAAAATGACCCTTATATGAGTTATTTTATACGCAGAATCGATTGCGCGATTCCCGAAGCGTGAAAACGTTTCTAATCCCCCTGATTCCGGAAAAAAATTGAGTTTTTGAAGCGAAACTGCGAACACAAGGAGTATTATAACTTCGAATTTTCAATATAATGCTCTAGCAAATTTGAAATAACTTCATTGAATTTTCTTTGTTAGTGGGTAAAAGTGCAATTACTTTATGATCTTTCTTTTCATTGAGTAGTTTTTCGATAAAAAGGTTGTTTTTCTTATTTTTAGCTGAATCAGGGTCAGATAAGCATTTTCACGCTTCGAGAATGCGCGCAATCGATTCTATGCATAAAATTACCCCTAAAGGGGTAAATTATTTTACCCCTTTCGATTCCCCAATTCATGTAAAAATCTCAAAATTTTACTTTTTTTATCCACCCTGTAAATTAAATAAAAAAGCTAGATGAGTAAAAAATTTTAGGATACCGCTAACAACAGCAAGTCCATTAACTACTCAAACTATAACAGAAACAAATTTCTTTAGTACAAAATTATTCAAGAGTATTTTTGATGGATTTGGTAAATTTTTTATAATAGCGAAAAATGCGATGGCAACTTTTTGAAAACTTGACTTTTGGCTCCTTGGGGCCAAAAATCGAATTTTCAAAAAGTTCTCCAAATTGGCTAAAATTTAGTGTCAGGGGGGTTCGACATGAGGAACACGAATCTGAAGGAATTTTTTGATTTTGAGCACGGGAAGGTACCCTAGGAGGGGTATACGCCAAAAGTGCCTCAAAAACTTTGTATTCGCTGAATCAGCGTCAGGCAAGCATTTTCATGTCTCGTCAATGCGCGCAATCGATTTCTCGGAGCTCGTCTACATGGGGGCCACCCACGTGATCTTTTGTCAAAAACGAAAACATGAGTTATGCTCAAAAAGACTGATTGTATCGTATTCAGCATGGATTTTTGCATAATACTGAAAAAAATTTCAACGAAAACGAGCGAAAAATGTCGAATTTTGATGTATTTTTTGGGGGCCGACAATACTTATCGAACAACTCAATATGATCTTTCAGAAAAATTTGATAAAAAACTCCTTTACAAAAATTTTAGCTGATGACAATAAAGTTATTCAAAGTGAAGAAATCGATATCCATTCATTCAACACCGTTAAACCTCATGACCATCAAAATAATCTCATCACGGATTCTGAATCGAATGTAAATCGTGCCATGAGTGATTGCAATAACAAAGCTCCTCTAGGTTCGGAAGAGGTAATTTCTTAACTAGCTTAAAAAAGCTTTCCTATCGCTTAATTTTAGTTTCAAAGAATTTCTGTAAAATTACGCATGGCTTAAAAGAATATGCTTATTTTTAGTGATCTTTTCTAGGGATGCACAAGTTACAAAGTGTGTCAATATTTCGGCATACACAACAACGGGATGGAACAATCGTTCAAACAACATCAAAACGAGATGAACAATAGCGGGATGACAAAAACGGGACGACAAGAACGGTACGATTGCAGATCTCGGCTTCTAAAAGGAATTTTGATATGGCGTCAAAGACTTTTTTACCCAGGATAACAAGTTGAGAAAAGAAGTCTTTTACACTATCTAAAAATTCCTGAGATCTAAAGAATCAATCGCCCCATTCTTGTCGCCCCGTTCGATCGTCCAGTTCTTGGGCTCCAGGAACTTTCATAACAGAACTTTCACAACAGGATTCAAAACGACATGCGGAACTTCCACAATGAAAAAAAGCGGAATTTCCACAAAGATTTTCACACGAAAATCGACCGTTGTGGAAGTTCTGTTTTTTTCGTTGTAGAAGTTCCTAGAGCCCTTGTAATCCCGTGTCCCGTTCTGGTTTGTCCCGTTATTGTGTATGCCGATAATATTTGTTCATTGTGACAAAGGAGACAAAAATTTGTCACCATTATCACTATGAACAATATTCGTACTCAAAATTCGCATATTTCTGACAAGAATTGTCACTTTGTGTAACTTGTGTGCATCCCTAATCTTTCCTATCTTTTGATTTATTTTTCATTTTCATATTTTCTTACATATCAAAGTGCAATAAAAGTGTAATTTATTATCTAACATTTTTATAAGTACCGGGGCCGAGCGCTCCGCGCTCGGGGGTTGTGACTCCGAGCGACGCTCCTCGTTAAAAATACAGGGTGAGGCCAAAGTTCCCATGAAAGTTGTCTTTAAAAAATCACGGGAACCTTTGCGTCATCCTGTATATTAGTTATTACTAATACTTTTGGAAAGCCAGTCCAGTTTTAAGAAATCCAGTCCAGTGAGAAAAAAGTTTGTGTATTACAACGAAAACATGTACACAAGTGCAAAGTTTTAAGTGCAATTATCTCGAAAACTACAACGATTCAGAACATGACGTAAAAACAAAAAATGCTCCATTTTTCACGAACTTTCCGAATATCAACAAAAATGGCAAATTTTTTCCCACTCGATTGGTTAAATGTAGTGGGATAAAAAAATTTCATCAAAAACCAAAAACACTTTTTTTAGCCATCAGAACACCATTTTTGCGCTTGGCAACAAGTAAACCTATTACTCTTTCTTTTCACACTATGTTCGTTAATAATTTGGCTAGTAATTATCGGTGTGAAAATCCATAGATATTTTTGGCAAAATACAGAAGTATCAAGAGCCAGGAGAAGAGTACAAACCACATGGTTCCCCAATGAAGATTTTGATTCATTTACCGGATGGTATAGCCGAGTTGGGACACCAAAGCCTCCTAGATATGATCAGGGATAACTTTTTCATGTATTTTTATTATTCATATGAAAAAATGTACATAAAAAGAGCAATTCTTATTCAGCCCCAATTGAAGTAACGTTGGCTTCCATATCCATGGTATGTTAGCCATAGGAAAAATATTACTGAGCAGATTATTAATAGACAACAAAAAATTGGGACTAGCATGAAAAGGAAATTTTCATTGTTGTCGGTATTTTGAGGTTTCATTATCTTGATATATTGCTAAAAAATCTGGAGCTACTTCGGCTCATATATCCCATTGAACGTAGTCTAAAATCGAAAAGTTTTATTTTTCGAAATTTTCTCAAAAATCACCCTATTAGGGGTAATTTTATGCGGGGAACCAGGGGGCGAAAAGGTGCCATCACCAACCACCACTCAATTGGTGATTTTGGGTGATTGGTACCCATCACCCATTGTGATTTGGGTACCATCACCCATTGGTGATGCCACCTATTGGGCGATGGATGAGTGATAATTGTGTACTATCACCCATTTTTTTGCCCCCTGCAGGCAACACGTTGGCGAAGTTATTTTTGCGTAAAAACGCTCTCCATTTTTCAGAAAATCGAATTTTCGAACAAAGAAAGTACATATTTCGAAAAAGCTAATAAGCAAAATTCGATTTTTTTAAATGAAAGTGTTTTTACGCAAAAATAACATCGTCAACGTGTTTCCCGCATAAAATTACTCCTAATAGGGTTATTTTTGAGAAAATTTCGAAAAATAAAAGTTTCGATTTTAGACCACATTCAATGGGGTATAAGAGCCCGAAGTAGCTCCAAAAATCTAGTAATTTTTCGGGCACAAATCATCAGGGCAAAAAAAGGAAAAAAAAGTTTGCTGCTGACTCAACGCCCATTGTTTATAGCCTGTTTTAATAGGATGAGGGAAAAGTTCGAATCAAATAGCTCAGTCGGTAGTACGATATCACGACAGGTTTTTTTCGCTAAAATTGGAAGAGAATCAAAACTTTTAGTTTGTTATGAAAAAATGGACATTTCTGGGAGTTTTCAAATTTTTTTTCACGTATCGGGAATACGCGCATTCGATTCGCCGTATAGAGAAACTCCTATAGGGATCATTTTTAGAAAAAATATAAAAACTTTTTCTGGATTTTGAACGCTGTCAATTTGGGTCGCTAATCCGAACTAGTACCCCACCATCTAAAACAATTATAAACAAGTTTTACCTTGGCCGGAGGAGCAACCAAATTTTCACCAAATTCTGCATCTCCTGGAAATGCTCCACCAAATCGTATATAATTAGAAGTATTGTCAGGCTTTTTATACGGTCCAATAATATAGGGTGTCATTTTTAATCAAATAAAAAATTTAAATTTAAAAAAATTGAATTTAACAGAAATTTTTGGAAAATGAACTAAAGAACACTATTATCAAAATAGCATAACAAATCTGGTTGGACGAGGTTGTTTCTTATTATTGTTTTTACTATACGTCTCGCGCGTAGCGCATGACGAAACGTGTTTACTTGCATAAACAAATTTTGGATTTTTTCATTTTCCATATTTAAGCTGTTTTCAAACAAATTATAGTAGATGCATAGAGTTGTATTGACTAGCATAGAATTTTATTATATATAATATATTACAAAAAATTGTTTAAGCATATACAGGGTGGTTAAAAAAACCGGATTTTTTCGATTTTTTCAAAAACTTTTCAATTCACTTAATTTTCACCAAAATAACTATATGGGGTTTCTATGAGAGAAATCGATTGCATGCGTAGCCTGGAATTGTACCTTATATTCGGGTAATTGTCAGTTGGTGACATAAAATCTCTACCAAGACTTAGGCCTAGGCTTAGACTTAGGCCTAGGCTTAAGCCTAGACTTAGTTTAGGCCTATGCTTAGGCATAGGCTTAGGCCTAAGCATAGGCTTAAGCCCTGGTAATAATTTTATGTCACCAACTAACCGTTGCTCTTAAATCTGTGTCTGTGACAGCTGTTCTAACTGCTCCAGGCAAGAGAAGTGAGATATTAAGTTAGTTGTTATTATTGTGCACGAGCGTATAGAACCCCATTCTCTGATTCAGGGTAGAGATATGTGTATCAAATAGAAAATAGGATAATTCAGGACAAGGGAAATGTTTTCAAGGTTTAGAAATGCGCGCAATCGATTTCCTGAATAGAAAAACACCATATATGGTTATTTTGGTATAAATTTAAAAAATTGAAACATTGTGAAAAATCGATCAAAATTCACAAAAAAGATCTAGTTTTTTGTACCACCCTGTATGTTGGGTCGTTCGAAAAATTACTGGCTGTTGCAGATTCCATCCAATCTGTATAAAAATAAACCCCATATAGGTACTTTTATTTTCCGATTGACATGACTGGAGCTTGAAAATTTTTCGCTAGACCTGATTCAGAGGTACGAAATATTTCATGTTTCGAAAATGCTCCCTGTATAAAATTAGTCAGATGAATGATTTTCAGAATGACTAGATTAAATAAAGATTGCATGGATTAAGTCTGCAAAACCGATTATTTTCCGATTGACCCAAGAATCATAAAAAATGATAATAAGTAGGATTATTTTCCCCAAAAACCACCATATCCGGGATAGCCATATCCTCTATTAAAACCATAGCCCCAGCTATGGTTAAAAACGAAGAAAAATAAAAAGAAGAGTATAAAAATAATTATGAGAATGATGCAACAAATTGATCCTCCAATAATCAGATATCTGTTCATATCACCATCGCCGTTTGATACTAGACGACTTTGAGAGTAAGATGATTTTACATAAGGTTGCTAGAAAAATAATTTTTAACACTCAGGTACCTAGCGAAAATTTAAGGATGGGTGAGAACATACATGGGCAAGCAGTGGGGTACTGGGCCCCAAAATACGAATTGGTCCCAAAGGTTACTGTCGACCAAAAAAAACGTCGACAGGCGAAAAAGTCGAAATACGAATTCATTCTCGATTTATGAATTCGTATACGAATTTTCACAACGAATACAGTCTGGGCGACTTCCCAAATACGAATTGGACCATTAATTTTTCCCCCGATACGACGAATTAGGGGTACAATACCCTCCCCCTTTGTCCATGTATGGGAAATCCCAAAAAATTATTATCATTTTTTGGAATTGCCACCCCCAGGTTTCAGCAGTCTTTAAGAAAATCGAATTTGCGTGAAGCCCGCTAAATAATCGGGCGGCAAAATCTTTTGAAAGCAAGGGGAAACCGAACCTTTGCTATTGCCTGTGATGCCAAATTCCATGGCAGCGCACCAAACCACTACACTATAGTAGTCACAGAATGCCTCGTAATCAATTTCGACCTTGTAGTAGTGCCAACCGCAACAGGGGGTATAACAAATTCGCTATTCCTGACCAGGTATGCCTCCCCCCATTTCGGGCGCCTAGCTACGCCATTACATATGTTTTTTATTTTTACAACATACATCGGGAGTATTAGTTCTATAAACATATCCTCGTTCAGCATCCATGTTTTTACAATATTTAAGTTAGAAAAATATTTCACTAAATCAAGTTTTAGGCTCTAAAATTTAACAAAATGAATATTAAAATAACAATCTCTAGTGAAAGTTCCTATTGTTATACTAATACAATAAAAATAACTGTCAGAACGAACTTTCTCGTCCTCAATTGCGCCATAATTATCGGGCTAAAAAACAAGTAACGATAACAATTATTCGAGGTCGTGGTCGCATGATGCGCATGAGGCATACACGCATGCCTCATCAAAATAAAACTCCCAAAAGTAAACAATCACAATGCGCCCTACCTGGCCAAAATTGCCAACTTTGTAGATGTTTGATCATTAAGTTATGCGTAATATTTGTAAACAAGTTTACATGGAAATCGAAAATTGGAAATGGGAAAATAGTAAAAAGGCACCATAAAAAGTTCTTATAATTTGGAAATTGTTTATTTAAAAAAAACCAGTCCGCTCGCAAAACCCTATGGAAAAAATTCACTTGAAAATTTTTCGTTTTTACGGTAAATTCTGAATCGATAACGACTTTGAGATATTAGCATTTGAATTTGGCAATTTTTAAATTTTTCATGTGCATGTTTTCGTTGTAATAAACAAACTTTTTTGAATTTATTGTATAAAATTTGAAATTTTGTACATAAGTTCACCAGCAAATGTCCCTCCATCGTCAACAATTTATAATTTGCTGTCGTAAAAAAGAGATTTTCGTGCTAAAAATTCAAAAAATGTTTTAATAACCCAACACAATTTTCAAATAGGATAATTTTGATGTCATTTTATTCGTCTCATTGAGCTGAGAAAAATGCTGTATTTATTTTTTCTATATGTTCAAGGATTTTGAATTATTTTCTTTTCAATATACAAATTTTTATTGATTTAGAGATTTGATCACTGCGTTCATGTTTTCGCTGTAATAAAAAATAAACATTTTTTCAAAATTATCATGGCAAGAGTTATTTATAATATCCATAAGCACCTCTTCCCCAACCACCATAGCCATAACCAAAGCCGTTATACATGAAGAAAATGAAGATTATGATAAAGATGAAAATTATCAAGCAACAACAAGCGGGTATTCCAATAAATAGCCACATATTTTGATCATTTCTATAACGTCTTGATGGAACACTAGGGGTTTCAATTAAGTAAGGCTAAAAACAAACATGAATAATGGAATCTATACCCCCCCCCCCAATTTTCAAAATGTGGAGGGGGTAAATGAAAATGCTTCCTTGGACCTGTTTTAGAGAAGGAGTTTTTATATTGAAGCGAAAATGAACCAAAATTCGAATTTTCTTCGGAAAACAGGTTGTTTAGGGGTTTTCCTATGCGAGGAATCGATTGCACGCATTGCCAAAACGTGAAAACGCTTCCCTCAAATAGGGCATAAGTATATAGAAGCGAAAATCGCACAATTCAAAGTTAGGCAAAAATTTTCATGCCTCGAAAATGCGCGCGATCAATTCCCCCGCATAAAATTATCATATGATTTTCCAATAAAAATACGAGACTTTCTTTTCGATGCAATTTTGAAAAGCCGGAAAAGTATAGTACAAACCAATATATAAATTTACTTACCTCAGCGCTAGCAGCATATACTCTTCCAAACTCTGGATCACCAACAATTTTGCCAGCCGGATAAGCAGAATAATTAGGATTTTGCATTTTTCAAAATTCTAAACATAAAAAATGGGATTTTTGCAACTTTTCATTTCAATACAATTTATATGGGGAATCGATTGCGCACACTTTTTAAGCTTGAAAAAATTATCTTGACCCTGATTCAGCGAATGGAGTTGGCGTATGGACAAAAAAAAAGAAAATTTTTCAATTTCTTTTCAATACACTAACTCAATTCCCGAACCAGAGTCAAAAAAGCGTTTTCAAGATTTTTCAATGCGCGTAATCGATTCCTTGCATAAAACTACCCCCAGATGGATGCTTTCAGGGCAAAAAAAGAAAATTTTTCAATTTTCGCTTCAATACATCAACTCCATTCCCGAATCAGGGTCAAGGAAGCGTTTTCATGCTTAAAAAATGTGCGCAATCGATTCCCCACATAAAATTACCCCTATATGGGTCATTTTTAATAAAAAATTTTCGGTCCTAAAAAATTTTTTCGGATCTCAAAAATCACAACAATGCACTTTTTTTACTCATCTTGTTAAAAAGCACACGTCTAGAAAAAACCAAAAACCGAAACAATAAAATTTTAGACACTTTCTGATCATAAACAGCCAGTAGGGGGTCGGTCGTGTGCGCGAAAACACCTTTAATATGTCATAGAATTCAGAGACGAAAATAGTCCAACACCCAATATGTTTACATGCTCAGTCGTATTTTGATTGGAAAACGAGGAAAACTTTTTCGTCCTGGCTCGTCTATAAACAATTTCTGTTTGTGGACAATAGGAACAGAATAGAAGAATGAAAATGTTTGCCGAATTCGCATAAAAGTAAAATTATAGGAAACATGGAATATAAGATACAGGGTGGGCCAAAAAAGTGGATTTTTGTTGATTTTTTGGGGCCCGAAAATTTATTTTTCTAAAGGTAATTTTATGGAAATTTTTTAATTAGACAAAAGTTTTAGGACCCGACCGAGACTCGAACCCGGACCTCCTGGCTATCGCCCAAGTGTTCTACCATGGTGCTACCGAGACCTACAACTGATGCCCGTTAATTGGTGAATACTTGACTCTGTATTTTCCACTACTCACACTGTGATTAACACCTGTGTGCCATCCAACCGATTAACGGTACATGCCGGGCGTAGGGTTTACCAATAGGTGATAAGCTCATTTTTGGAAATAGTGGAGCTCGTATTAACCACAGCGAAAACGTGGAAATATAGGAAATTTTTTAATTAGGCAAAAGTTTTCGGACCGACCGGGGCTCGAACCCGGACCTATTGGCTACCCCCAAGTGCACTACCATTGTGCTACCGAAACCTACAACTAATGCCCATTAATTGGTGAATACTTGACGGTAATTTTATGTTTCTAGGGGTAATTTTATGTGGGGACTCGATTAAGCGCATTCCCGAATCCTGAAAATGCTTCCCTGAGCCTGGTTTAGGGAAAAATTGGGTTTGGAAATTGCGAAAAACGAGGAATTTTGCTTCAAAAACTCAATCTTTCCCTGAATCAGGATCGGGGAAAAATTTTCAGGGTTCGGGAATGCGCGCAATCGATTCCCCGCATCAAATTACTCCTAGAGGGGCCATTTTTAGAACAATATATTTTCGGGTCCCAAAAAATCCACTTTTTATGGCCCACCCTGTAAAAATATTAACATCATATAAGAATTTTTTACTTTGAATTTTTTAAATCTATTTTTATCTCAGCATCAAGTAAAAAAAGTTTAAACTCAGTATCAAATATACATACTAAAACAACTCTCTTGGTTAATAATGTGTGTTCTTCTATGCATGGGCGTGTGGCGCAATGGATAGCGCGTTGGACTTCGGATCCAAAGGTTGTCGGTTCGAATCCGGTCACGCTCGAAATATTTTTGCTTATCTTAAATTTACTAAACGTATACATTTAATTTAAGCGCTGTTACAGGGTGTCCCATAAAAGTGGAATTTTGAACACGAAAATTTTTTTTTGAAAATGATCTCTACAAATATAATTGATGCAGGAAATATATACATACTAAAACAACTCTACAAATATAATTGATGCAGGAAATCTATTGTGCGTAATCCCGAAGTGCAAAAACGCTTCCTTGACTCTGATTCAGGATAGTTATTGATGCAAAAATGAAAAAAATTCGGATTTTGACCGGATACCCGAGGGTTTTCCTATGCGAGAAATCGATTACTGTTTTCGAAACGTGAAAACGCTTACTTGACCCTTATTCAGTTAGCGTATTGATGCGGTTGTGGGTCGGGGTCAAGGAGGGGGGGGGGTTGTAATTTTTTTGACGGTATTTTTGATCAAAATTTGAATTTTTTTTCTCAAAAATCAAATTTTTGTCCAAAATTTATTGAAATTATCGGTCCTAATGAATTTGATCTTTTCTTTAAAAAACGTCCAACAACGGGGCAAAAAATTCAAAAACGTGGCAGCGTGGCAAAAAGTCCAAAGACGTGGCAAATGCCAAGTTTTCGTGGAAATGTAACATCCCTACCTGGGAGGGGGGTTGTGAGCCGAGGTTGGGGATGGGGGTGTGAGGAGGGTTGTGGGGAGGGGGCATAGGATGTGGGTCGGAAGCACACATGCACAAGGTCTTACATCAAAATTTTCAATACTACATATTTTTGGATCTCCGATGAGGTGGTCCTCGACCACTTCCACCAAAAAAGGACCTTTTTTTAGCTTGAGCTACTCTTCTGAGACCCAATTTTTATGGACCACCTCATATGTTTGGCGGGTCTACGAGGTAGTCCCCCTATAATTTGGGTCCAGCGGGGAGGCTCCCCCCTTGCTGACCTATGCTAGCCGTCACTTCTTGAAACGACATATTTTTGGTACTACATATGTTTAAATTTTTTTGCCGGATACTACTACATGTCTTACGTAAACATAAGCTTGTGCATGTGTGATCGGAAGGCCGACAAATTGAGGATTAATAATCGACAAGTAGGTTGCTTGGAGCAGCATATTTATTTTTGGAAAAAAATTTTAAATTTGTCAATTTTTGTTGGTCGCCAATCGGGTTCATCAGGTCCTTTACCAGCTATTACCGACCTCATTGGGAGGGGGCTAAATAAGAGTTGTGGGTTTTTTTGAAAATTCCACCTGGAGTGCTGTCCATGTGACGTTAACAATCCCTTTCCCCAATTTGGGGGGGGGGGAGTCAACCGATCACCAATCACGAATTTTGAAAGTCTTCCGATCAAATTTTTTGTAAATCTTAGCCAACCGATCAAGGACTCAAAATTTTGGGAGAGTATTTGTTAACGTCTATGTCCATGTATACTCTTGACTCCATTAAATGTGCATTGTGAACACATTCTTGCACAAGATTTTTTGCACCTTATTATATTTTTGGTTATTTTTTTAAATAAAAATTTTTGTTCCTTGAAATTATTTAGAGCTTGTGCGTCAATAAAAAAAGTCCGAAACAAGAAAGTCATCAATTATTTTTTTGTTAATGTCATTCGTAAAACTGAAACAGTTTAAAATAAAAACCGGCTATGGGTTCACTTTGGAGAATATTTTCGACAATTTTTCATTTAGTTCAACTATTTTGTTTATAGTGGAAACCTTTTTTTTCAATTTTAGCAATTCAATTTTGAAATTTTAGTGTTCAAAAATTAATTTGTTGAAAAATGTATTGTGCAATCGTCGCAGTGATGATTTTAGCAGTTGAAGTTTCAGCAGTTCCGGGTAGGGGTTTTTGAGAAGGCATCGAAATTATGCCGGAGAAGCGTAAAAACGCTTCTCTGACCCTGATTCAGGGGTGGGTATATTAAAGCAAAAATGAACTAAAAATTCGAATCTTCACAGAAAAATCAGCTGTCTAAGGGTTTTCCTATGAGAGGAATCGATTGCGCGCATTTTCAAGACATGGAAAAATTTATCCGACCCTGATTCAGGGATGAGGTGGGTATATTAAAGCGAAAATGAACTAAAATTCGAATTTTAGTTCATTTTCGCTTTAATATACCCACATCGTCTCTGAATGCCAGTATACTCATTTCATTCACTAAAAGAACGGGATTGAAAAAGAATGGCATACACAATAACGGGATAGAACGATCTTTCAAACAACAGAAAAAACTTTTGAAAAATGAACCTTCTAGGGGTACAAATAGGGTGAAAAATCGATTGCGCACATCCCCGTCGCGTGAAAATGCTTCCTTTTCGCGAAAATAGCACTATTTCACGTTTGCTAGTGCTATTTTCGTGAAAACAAGGTGAAGAAAGCATTTTCACACGATGTGCGCAATCGATTTTTCACCCTATTTTTACCCCTAGAAGGTCATTTTTCAAAATTTTTTGGAGAAAGGGCCCTAATTTGCACCCCTTTAAAGGAGCTGAGAACAAAATCGTCCCATTCGATTGTCCCGTTCTTGTGTATGCCAAAATAACACTGGGAATCGAGTTCATCAGGTCCTTGACCAGCTATTACAAATTTTTTTGCCAATTTTATTAGCAAGAATTTTTAGATATACTCCCAAGTATTGAAATAGGAACTGTCCAAAGTATCGCAGTTGAAGGAAATCTCGTATGTAATGGTGAACCGGCTGTTGGAGTAAAATTGAAGCTTTATGATGAAGATAGAGGTATTTAATGGAGCACCTTTTTTGACATATACTCGAATGAAACGAAAGGTTTGAGACGATATGAATGGAACGACATAATGGAAAAAGCAAAAAAATTTTCACATGGAAATATTTTTTCCCATGTGAAAAATTTATAATAAAATTTTCCCATAGAAAAAATTTTTTATTGGTTTCTTTTATTATGTCGTTTCATTCGTATCGTTTCGTTCGATCGTTCTATACGTATCATTTCACCCTCTTCGTTTCATTCAAGTCTATGCCCCTTTTTTAACCATCTCAAATTTTTAGGTCTCGATTTGGATGATCTTCTCATGGAAAGTGAATCCGATAAAAAAGGTCGTTTCTATCTCAAAGGATACACGACGGAAATTTCCACAATCGATCCTAAACTTAACATCTATCATGATTGTAACGATGAAAAATGGGTCGGTATAAAAATTTAGGAGCTACTACACAAAATGCAGTTTTTGCGACTCTTCGCTTCAATACACAGGCTTCCCTGAAGTGTTTTTCGCTTTGAAAATGTCAAATTCGAATTTCCGCATGTTTTTACCCCTTGAGGGGTCATTTCCAGAAAAAAAATTTGGAAATTTTTTCACTTAGCTCCCTCTATTGTGTAGTAGCTTCAAAATTTATTGAAAGGACCAGTCCAGTAAGTTACAATCATATGAAAAAAATGATATATTTGGAAAGATCATGAAAAATAGAGCATTTTTTGTTTTTACGGCATGTTCTGAATCGTTGTAGTTTTCGAGATAATTGTGTTTGAAA
>JAQGBS010002248.1:0-13536 GCA_034698545.1 Acrobeloides obliquus | reverse complement strand
ATTTTATGAAAATTTAAAAAATTGATGCAAAAATCGATTTTTCCGCAAAAAAATTTTAAAAAGTTTGTGTATTACAACGAAATGCATGAGCAATTTCAAACGCAATTATCTCGAAAATTACAACGATTTAGAATATGCCGTAAAAACAAAAAATGCTCCATTTTTCACGATCTTTCCGAATATATCATTTTTGTAAATTACTGGACTGGCCCTTTAATCACATTTTGCTTTTTTTTCTCCCTTCAGTATGTGAAATCTAAAAAGATTTTTTTACTAGTTTCATACTTGTTTTATTATAAGTTCATGACCCATAACCACCAATTCTTTATCATAAACGTGAAGAAACATTTTTGCAAACTCATCGAACAATTCGAAGAGAACATTTTCATCAAACTTTTCTTCTACACGACATGCCAAAATTATAAACGGCCTAAATAAGGGCCGCAACTAATTCGTTCGGAAATTTTTGACATCATTACTAACATCACTAATTGCGTTCAGACGCGTTCGGAAACGTTCGGACGAGCGCCTGAACACATCCGAACGTTTCCGAACGCGTCCGAATGTTTCTGAACGAGCCCGAACGCCTATTAGTGATGTTTCCGAACGCGTCTGAATGCAATTAGTGAGGGCCGCCACTAATACATTCGGACGGCTCCCGAACGGACTTTAGTTCACTAATAACTTCACTAATTGCGTCCGGAAACATCACTAATAGGCGTTCGGAAACGTGAGGAAACATTCGGAAACATCACTAATAGGCGTCCGAACGTTTCAGAACGCATCCGAACGCCTATTAGTGATGTATCCGAATATCACTAATAGGCATTAGTGATGTTATTAGTGATAAATTAGTGAAGTCAAAAATTTTCGAACGAATTAGTGGCGGCTCTGAAGTTATTAGTGAACTAAAGTCCGTTCGGAACGTATTAGTGGCGGCCCTAACATTCATTTTCGAGTACTATAAAAATCACTTACATCACCCATGGTGTTTCTCTTATGATAATCCACAAGTTCTCCTTATTTTCATTCTCATACAAAAGTACTGTAATTTTTGCCTCAGGAAATCGATTTAGAATTTTATTTTCGATAGTAAGATGAGAAACTAGCAAATCCGGAAATATCCGAGTTTTTTCGAGGGCTTCTTTGAGTTCGGCTTCCGAAGTTAAAATTTTGATCATTTCGTAAAAAAACGAAATTTCAAGGAAACAGTACGAATGTTTAACAAAATTAGATAAAAAAGTAATAAAATTAGTCTGGTTACTGATAAAAATAATTTCACCCAAAAATTTTCTTCAAGTAAAATAAAAATTATTCCATCTGGGTTCTATTTTTCCGACTATGCTTCAACTTTTATCGACTAAAGCTGAACTTGAAGAAGCTCTCGAAAAAACTCGTCTTTTCCCAGATTTTATCATAGCTCATCAAATCATCGAAAATAAGTTGCATGATCGATTTTCTGAGGCCAAAATGACGGTGCTTTTATACAAAAATTCAGATGGTATAAATTTGTGGATTATTGTGAGGGAAAATGTGTAGGTTATATGTATTTGATCGTTTTTTATGCTTTTTGAATTTTTTTAGACCATTTATATTATTGGCATGTCGTGTTGAAGACAAATTCGATCAAAATGTATTATTCGAAGTGTTCAATGAGTTTGCAAAAATGTTTCCGCAAGTTTATGAGAAAGAAGCCACTGTTATGGGGCACGAAATTATTATAAATTTGGTATGGAACTCAAGTGCCGAGCGCCTTCGGCACGACTTTACTATATCCTCGCGCTCGGATACAACACCCTCGAGCTCGGACACAACACCTTCGCGCTCGGAACGACATCCTCGCGCTCGGACACAACACCCTCGCGCTCGGACACAACACTCTCGCGCTCGGACACAACACCCTCGCGCTCGGACACAACACCCTCGCGCTCGGACACAACACCCTCGCGCTCGGTGGCTCGCTGAACAGGACCGGAAAGGGGTGGAATGAGAGAGCAGGGCAGGACCGGGTAGGGCAGGACACACGCCTCTTCTCACTCCATTTTCCACTATGTTCACCTCAAATTTAGTACGAAGAATGGCATAAGAAAACCTTTCCACTTCTCACAAACTCCCGTTATCCAAATTATTTATACTATTCTACCGAAGAGCAAAAACAAAAATTTCTTGAAGTCGACATAAAGTTACCTGAAGGGTATCAATTTTCTGAGGTCAATTTCGAAAACGATGATATTGAAAAAATCTGTAGCACCTGGGCTCATGCTACGGATGGTGACATGGAAATTTTTCGGTAAGGAAAAAGCTGCCTAGCAAACAGAGTTCGCTTTTTAGAGCAAAACTCCGAAACATGCCATATTCTCTAATCCGCGATAGAAACAATTCTTTAGTAGCCTATGAAATGTTAGAAATGAGCTCTTTATTCAACCATCAATATGTCGATCCGAAGCACAGAGGAAAAGGCCTTGGGAATATTGTAGAACGTGATCTAGCAAAGAAATGCATCAAGTAAGTTTTGGATATCAAAAAGAAGGAATCGTTTTTTTAAGAGTTGGGATTCCTCCATGCAAAACCGTTGTCATAACGAATAAGAATGTGGTCGAATCCACCGAACGATCGCCGTTTTGGACAAGATGGGATTATGAGGAAAAACCGGTGGTGTATGTGTATTTGTCGCAAGAAAAAATTACAAATTGATCCATGGGGGCTATTTATACTTCAGTCGCGAGCTCTGCGATTTACCCCTTCCGGAATAAGAAAGTTGTAGCTAGAAAAATTAGTAGAATCTATCTAGAAACCTCCAAAAAATTGGCTTGCGACAACTTTTACTCCAGTAAGGGGTCAATCACGAGCCGTCGCGGCACTCGCGACGTGAAGTATATCGAAGCCCATGTGTTTAATATTTTATATAAAAACATAATATCGTTTTTTTGCAACAATTTTCAAAGAAAAGTTAATTCCAAATAATCTTTTACTGATGATGTAAAAATTTTTCAACCTTTTAAATTAACTTCTTATCAATGGAAACATCTATATCAAATCTCGTAAAAGCTGTGGCAACTTTGTATCTCTATCGAAAAAAGCTATTTATTTCATATAGACAAACACAATCCCATCATGTCGATTTTTGTGATGATCAATCCTCTCCAACTATTGACATCATCCGAGATCGGGTTGGCGACACTTGTGCATGAAACTTGTACACCTACATTTGCGCATTCACTTTTGCGCAATTTTTTAAGTGCATGCGCAAATGTTGCGCACGTAAAATGCGCAAGTGTCGCCCCCGTTAGTAGTTTCTTCACTCATAGGTCTGTCTCTCTATGGAACACCCTCCCTCCAGAGATCCGCAGATCCCTAGACTACAACTATTTAAAAAAATTATTCGTTCCTTGCCTTATGACGTCATTGTCCCTAACTCTTTAATTAGAATTTAGTTATATTATTTAAAGAAAATTTATTTTTTAAATTTTTATTGAGTAAAGCTCTCTCACCTTGGTTTTTAATTTTGAATATTTAATCTTTGCCCATGTTTTAAGCGCTTTTTTAAAGCCCAACAATCATTTTTTCACATGGTTATAACTGACTGGACTGGTCCTTTAAGTGACAATAAATAACAATAAGTCTAAATGTTCAACAGAAAATTAAATAATAAACAAGGTAATAAAATTAGTCTGACTACTGATAATATTTTCGATTTTTCATAAAATAAAATCATCAAAATTTTTCATTCGAGTAAAACAAAAAATCCATTCGTGTTATATTTTTCGACTATGTTTAAACTTTTATCGATAGAAGCTGAGCTTAAAGACGAGTTTAAAAAACTCGGATATTCCCAGATTTTATAATCCTTCATCAAACGATCGAAAATAAACTTTATAATCGATTCCCCGAGGCAAAAATTACGGTGCTTTTGTATGAAAGTCTAAGTGGAAGAAATTTGTGCATTATTCTGAGAGAAACCCCATGAGTTGCGTAAGCAATTTTTTTCTTCGATTCTTGGGGTTCTTTTTAGGCCTTTTATAATATTGGCAAGTCATGTTGAAGACAAACTTGGTAAAAACGTGTTATTTGAAGTGTTCGATGAGTTTGCAAAAATATTTTAGCACTTTTATGATGGGGAAAACGTTAGTGTGGGCCATCAAATTATTATGAATTTGGTATGACATCTATGTTATAGTGAAAAAAGGAGTGAGAAGAGGCGTGTGTCCTACCCTATCCTGCTCTCTCATCCAATCCCTGTTTGGTCCGAGGGTAGGGGTGCGAAAATTGTGTTCTAAACCAACAGCGTTCTCAAGAATACAATGATTCTTCAACCCATTTATAAAATATATCATTTCCTATTTTAACTGTCAACCTTCAATTTTTATAAGCTTTATTTAAAAAAAGATTAACAATATATTTGTCTGAATTTAATGGCAATGGTATATGCTGAGGTATTTAAAAAAATTAATAACAAAAAATATAAAAAATAAATTTTAATGTCCTAAAGATACAGTAGTGACAAAAAAATCGTGACAGATTTTGATTCTTTTTCCATGCAGATTGTTCTGATTTTTATCGCCTCTACTGTATTAAAATACAGAAGTTAAAAAAACTAAAAAATTATTGGCTTCTTGCCTGCTTGCTAGTACTTGGTCCCATAGGATCGAATTGGACTCCTGGACGCTTCTTTCCAGAGGATCCAGTACTTTTCTTTTCAGATACCCTCTGGCTAAATGTTAAGTCTTCTACTTTTTTTAGAAATAAAATGCAAAAATTTCGTAAACATGGCGGTAACATTTCGTGATCGTCTAATTGAGATTCTTCTCTCGTCACTTTCCAGTAAGGTGGGAATTGAGTTTTCATAAAAGCTCTATATCTGTAAGAATTTCCGGTTTTAATATATTGAATAGCAGCGTTCAAAACCCATGCCTGCTGAATAAAGTCAAATCTATCATAATTTTTCAGCAAAATTTCTAGAGAATCCCATTCCTTAGGCATCTTTATAATAATAAGAAGATAATCGTTATTCGAAAGCAAATCAGTGATATCATCGATTACCATATCGATATTTTCATCACATGTAGGTGTACGACAAAACCTTAAAAATGTATTGGAAGCCACAGTTTCTTCTAGGATAATCCTATTAACGGTAGGTGTAAATTCGAGATGATAAGATTGTGTGTTATAAAAATCCCTTACAATATTGCATCTAGGGCACCTTAAGCTTATTTCTAACTCGAGACGAAATCTTCCATCTAGTTCATTTAGAGCTCCAACAAATAAATTTTCCACAAAATTCGATGCATTTAAATGATTAAGATCAGAAATAATCCAGGGAGTAAACAAGTTTATATTATTTCGTAACACATTTAGATTGATTTGATTCCTTGGATTAAAAATAGTTTCGAACAGTATATTGTGGTCTTCGTTCAGAGTTAAATCGTTTGTTCTGCAATCGTTCAGGCAATGTAAAAATGATAAAAGAAACGAATTCGGTGGAGAGTTAGGATTAGACATTAATTTTTATCCATTCTTGACTTAAAATATTAAACTAAAAAAGGTTGATTAATTTTTATATTTGGATAAGAAATATTAAGAGACACTTTCTTGAGTATTCAAAGGTTGCCTTAAACGGTTCGAGTGCGCTCCAAGTTGAATTTATTTAGTGAGATTAACGCATAGAAACGTTTTTCAAAGTCGTTTCGAGTCAAAATTTGATCCCTAAAAAATTCAAAACCATGTCCGAAGCTCAATACCATCGATTTTACGTGTATTTTTTTTTGAATTTTTTAAGCTCTCTAAAACATCCAAGATAATTTTTTCGGCCAAAATTTCTTTCTGGCAGATGTATTTCAATATGAAGAACATTTCTAGCGTGATTTCGAAAAAATCCAAGAAAATTCGATTTTTGAGCCATTTTTACACGTGGGAGTAGGAATGAGATCGAAAAAAATTTTTTGCTCAGATTTTTTCGAAATCACGCTAGAAATTTTCTCCATATTGAAATACATCTGCCATAAAGAAATTTTTTCATAATGTTTGAGCTTTTTAATGTTTAAATTAGAAATACGCAGACATAATAAAATCTGTTTCAGCAAGAGAAAAAAAGCTAGAATTCGATGGCTCGCGGTCTAAGACGCTGGATCGACTTTGCAATTCCGAGTTCGATCCCGCTTGGAGTCAAAATTCATTTTTGTTATAAAATCGTTCAAAAACATTGTAGACACATAAAAAAGTGCAAAAAGAGTTATTGAAAAAGCTTTTAATCATAAAAAGTTATGACCATTTCTTTGAACCCTAATTTTAACCCAAAAACCACATTTTGGGCTCTATCTCCCCATAGGAATGTCGGTCGGAAAAATTTTTGTGGTTTTTTAGTACTCACACCATGGATAAAAAATTGCGATATGTTTGGTCGAAATCGAAAAAAAGTTCATACCCCTTCCTTGTTAAATCACTGAACCATCGAAGTTTCTCTCTCTCTCTCTCGTTGAAATAGACTTTACTTCCTAGAGTAATTTTAAGCAATAAACTTATTGAAAGTATTATTACAAACTTATTGAAAGTATATTTACAGCTATTGTTATGATTTGACAATGTCCCCGAATAATTTCTCGCCTAAAAAACCCCCACTGCTGATTTTCTTGTAAACAGCCTCAACTAATAAAAGCTCAAAATTACGAAACAACCAAATATACGTGTCGCTTTTTATGGATGATAGTTATAGCTGTCTCGTAAAGAAATGTTGATAACTCTTATCATTCATCTAGCTTAAAATCAAACATACCTTGATTCACAATATCATACGTCTTTATTGAGAAACAAAATTTTTATTACCTTCTTGATAATATGCTAATTTTGGGTAATACTAATTATAAATGGTTGCCATCGAATCAAGAATTAGAAGATATTGGTCTTGAAGAAGAAAATGAATTCAACAAATTCGAATCGTTTAGGATAAATACAGCATATGTCTATGCTTTTTTAGAAGCACCAAGCACGGGCAGTTTTGATTCGTTTTTAAATTCAATATTTTACGTCGGACGTGGAACTAGTGAATATAATCATATTGATCAATTACAAGCAGTTCTTGAATCACCGAATCCCGTATGCTAATAGAAAATTAGTGTATTACTTAAACATAAACTTTAGCATAGTAGAATTGGCGAAAAAATTCGAGCAATCTGGCATCATCGAGCTCATGTAATAACCCAAAGGATTACAGAAGAATTGTCAGGATCGGCTTCTAAAATTGCTCATGCTACAATCATTAATGTTTTGGGTATAAATACTTTTAGAATTAATTATAATATATGTTACAGGCATATTTGACTGAAGGGAACTTCAATGTCTGACCTCAGATTTTTTCGAGACCTAGCTCAAAAGTTAGGAAAAAATGTGAAAAAAATGAATATAATAGTCGCTTGATTGATTGGGTATAAATTTTTTAAGCTATGGGGTCATAAAGTTGCAAAATTTTTCGATTTTTACTTTGTGCAAAAAATTATCTTTAAGCGGGATTCGAACAGAGATCTAGTGGCCAAAAAGCCGATGCTTTGACAATGTACCACCGAAGCATGTTTGAGATGAATCGTTTTTTCAAACCAAGTACTTGTGCTTTTTTTATATTATGCATTCATATGATTGTTTCTATTCGGATTTTGAATTCGGATTCTGAATCCGGATTTCGGATTCTGAATTCAGAATCCGAATCAGCATTCAGAATCGGATTCTGAATCCGTATATAAGATCTCAGTATCGAACCCCGCTTGGATGCAATTTTTTGCACAAAGTAAAAATCAAAAAATTTTGCAACTTTATGACCCCATAGCTCAAAAATTTATACCCAATCAATCAAGCTATTATATTCGTTTTTTCCACATTTTTTCCTAACTTTTGAGCTAGGTCTCAAAAAAATCTGAGTTTGTCAGACCTTGAAGGTCCCTTGTGAGTCAAATATGCTTAGGCATATTTGACTGACAAGGAAAGGGTCGCAGTTGATGATGCAATTTTCTGAAAAGACCTATATATTCGTATAGATCATATTCATGTTTATTAACAAATTTTTGATTTTAGTTGAACCTGGTCACTTCTGGCCGAGCTAGAGGCCACTAAAGGTCCAAAAATAGCATTTTCAAGCATTTTTAAGCATAAATCTTGGGTCATAAATTATCGGAAATGGGGTTATTTTACCGCAAATTTAACTCATTTCAACGTTTTAGATCATACCCTACATGGTCTAAAACGGTAAAATGAGTCTCAAAAAGCCTAGAGACTCAAAAAATCGATTTTCAAAAAATTTTCCAAAAAAACGGTCTACGGATGTAGGGCATGGTCTAAAACGGTGAAATGAGTCAAATCTGCGGTAAAATAACCCCATTTTCGATCATTTCTGATCCAAGCTTTATGCTTAAAAATGCTTGAAAAGGTTGTTTTTGGACCTTTAGAGACCTCTAGCTCGGCCAGAAGTGACCTGGTTCAACTAAAATCAAAAATTTGTTAATAAACATGGGTATGATCTACACGAATATATAGGTCTTTTCAGAAAATCGCATCATCAACTGAGACCCTTCCCTTGTGAGTCAAATATGCCTGTAATATATACAGAACAAAACACTTTCGATATACAGAGCGATCTTCAACATTTTAATCTGCAACATCAATGTTTTTAGTCGTTCTCGCACCCCCTATAACGAATTTCTATGCGTGTTTTTTAAGAGACAATATCTCGAAAGTTCGGACATCCTGCGGGTGATGATTGAATATGAAATTTGGGACCAAAATAAACACATTGGTACATTTGAAAGTCGTTCTCGCACCCTCTAACAAATTTCGTGGATCAAATACTTGTTTTCACAATTTTTGAGCGTTTTTTGGGTTTTTCAGCTAATTTTACCCCTAGAAATGTTATTTAAAAAATTTTTGAAAAAATTTTTTCAAAATCTGTACTTGTGTACTATAAAGTGAAATAGTTTCTGTATTTTTATGAGATATCTGTCTTTAAATAGGAAAAAACTTCGCGATTTTAAAAAGGCCCAAAAATTAAATACAATTCAAACAAAGAATAAATGAAAAAAATTTGTTTTGTCGTAACATAATAGTCATCATTTATATTAAATTTAGAGACAGACCAACTAACAAATTCTTATTTTCCTAATTACGATGGCACATTTGCCATAAATTGGTCAGAGGACTCTAAAAAACATTTTGGCCTCAGATTATTATATCGTGCTTATAAAAATTATACAAACCAATGCGTTACAAATTCGTATACAAAAAGGGACATACTAAGAACTCTTGAAGCTCAGGTAATTTCTAAAAAATATATGTTTTAATTTAATTTATTTACAGTCTCTAGGATTGTGATAAAATAATAAGGCATAACAGTATCAAAAATACACATATCATAAACAAACAATAATGCATATTTTCTATCCCAAGATCGAACGTCCGATTTTGAATTGGGTCCCCTATCACAATCCATAAAATCAAAGAAATCCGGATTCAGAATCCGAATTCAGAATTTTATGGATTGTGATAGGGGACCCGATTCAAAAATCGGATGTCCGATCTGTGTGCATTCATGATCGGATGTCCGATTCTGAATCGGATGAAATTCAAAATAGGACACAACATATATATTAACACTCAAATTGTCAAGCGCGCCAAACGTTCATTTTGGTACTTTTTTGCGCTGAACACAATGCTGCAAAAAATTTTTTTGAAAAAAACTCACTTTAGGTGGGTCTAGAGCTCCATCTTTACAGATACCTTGTTAGAAAAATATCTTTTTAGTATTTTGAGCATATCTCCTCTTAGGATTTGTTTTGAGAGATGCATGATTGCCCAATTACATGTTGGTGATCTTTTGTTGACAGCATCAGAACTGTTTTTGTGGATTTAGCTTGATATTTGACTATCATAGAATGATCTTTGAATACTGCTTGACTTTGTCCTTACTAAAAATGTTTGATTTTTTAACAATAGCACGGCCGCCATGGCTTTTGGTATGTTTTAGTGTAACTTTTTATGTTGAACAAAACATACATAAAAGCCATGGCGGCCGATCTATTGTTAAGCACGTTTTCTTACCGGGAGTTTTGATTTTGCAAACAAGTTCAGGTCACACTACAATTTATTCTTAGGGTGCCCATGAGATTTGATTTTTCAGTAGCCTCTGGTTCTTCGGTATCATTTGAAAATGTCAAAACTTTAAAACAGAATTTTTTCAGAATTTCTCGTCAACTCGAAAAATGTTCATCATGAAAAGTTAGGGGGTACCGGTAACTTTTCATGAGTGTTAAAGTCTGGCATATATATGTGAGTGAATAATAATCTTTCACTCTTATAATAATCTAACCTATACTTTAGCCAATATATCAAATAACAATTTCATATTTTTTAGAAACCCTTATGCCACTTTTGCATGAAAAGAAATTCGACAATGTTATATAGGAAATCTGCAGCTCAAAAAAAACATCCTGTTTTTACATCATCTACATTTTTCCAAACCGTTACTAGGTCGAATGATAAAATAATGGGTTATTACACTTTTCATAAGGTTTAAATAAAGTTATTAATAATAGCATTGCCGCCTCTGCATGTGGTAGGTTTTAAAGGTCTTTAGTCCTAGATTCCAGAAAGCATAGAGATTTTGAAAAATAAAGGCCGGGAATTTGTAGAAAACTACCCATGACCTACGAGAAAGCTGACATTCAGAGATACAACTTTTGGGAAGATCAGTTTGGCCAGAAATGTCTGTATCCAGAGATATGACTACGTCCAAATCTTTGACATCGGCTACATCACATTTCATTTCTCATTGCTTTCTAGAATCTAGGACTAAAGACCTTCCAAAACCTACCGCACGCAGAGGCGGCAATGCTATTGTTAACTTTAAAAGGCAATCAAAGAGATAATTAAAAAGATGATTTATAATAACTTGCATGATCCATTTAGGCATTACAACAAAAGGTCGTCATTTATGCCGATGAAGAGAATTTTCAAAAAGAAATAGAACAATATTGGTAAGTTAGAACGAAAAATATATTGTGAAACATTTATAATAAATTTTATACTGTTATATAAATTTAGCGACAAAAACCATCTCAATCTTAACGAAATGCACATCGTATTAATAAAGCACAGTGAAAGAGCATCAATATTGGTGCAATTCAATCCTGTTCAAACTGAAGTAATACATGATTTTTTATAATTAAATATAATTTTATAGAACGAACAAGGTGCAGTTACTAGATGTACTGACATTACAGGTAAGAAGATAGGTTGTCATAGATATGATTACATCGTGGTGACGATAAAAAACAAAAAGATCATCTATATTAATTTCGATTCTTCAATTAAAGAAGAAGAGGTTAAGAAAAAACCAACATCAAGTAACGCTCAATAAGGGAAGAAAGCACTTATCTTGTTCAGAATGGCAGGTTTTCATTAATTTTGAATACTTTTTTCTAAATTTACATTTTAGAATATAATTATAAATAATATGAATCAAGTCAATATAATTCATAAGCAATGTCTTTTCAAGGATTAAAAAGTGTGTATTTATCCTAGTTAAAGAAAACATTAATAATTTTTATATTTTTATTATTTATTTTAAAAAACAGTAAAACCTCGGTACACATCAGGTCAATTTTCAAAAGTCTTAAACTCAAAAATCTAGCCGCTACAAGTTGTTGTTTATGGTCTAAATAGCAAGCTTTTCTTTGGAGGAATAAATTTTTTTCGGAAAAATCGCGGAATTTCGAAAATAAGATTAAGCTAAAACTTCATTTTTGACAAATTTTCAAAAATTATAAGTCGAGTTTTTGACAGGTTTTTACCTCATCGACCACATTTTCGAGTAGTCGGTTTTGTAACAACATCTAATACTAATGTTAAGTTAAGATCAAGATACAGTCGGAAACATTTTCCATATGACTTTTTGCTACATAGTGCTTATGTAATTCTTAAAATAGAGATTTTAAAAAGCATTTTTTATCTGTATTTTTTATATCTAAAATTTTATTTGTATAAAAGTAAAAGTAAATATTTTTTGGCACCAAAAAAATTTTTTCTGGCACCAATATTTTTTTTGGCACCAATATGAAAACAAATCATCAAAACAAAACAGCAAAATGAACTAGTTTGTAACAATATAACCACCATCACTTAAAAGAACATCAATTGCTAACCATTTTAAGGCGTTTTTAAGGCTTTCCTGTATTGTTTTTTTAAAGCATTAGCTTTCGATGGCAAGCTTGCAATGGATTGCTTCAATACTTTCTTCTGCTAAGGCACCTATCTTTCGATGAGTCCAACAAACGAATCAAGATGACTAGCAATGACATGAACAAGCGCTGGTCCAAATCCTCCCAATTCGTTTAAGATTTTCCCAAGGCGCGCGGTTTGACAGCATTTAAAATCTTAAATATGTCGATTTTGATAGCAAATAGCCTGGCACCTTTCATCGGATAAGTCGGTGTCGGTCGTAGAAACTAGGCGACACCAATTATCAAACACTTCCAATGAGGCAATGATCTTTTGATGTTCGGGCAACTCAGACACGGCTAAAACTGATTTGTAAATAAAAAGAAAAATTTACATTTCAAATCTCCTATAGCTTGGCCTAGACGTTTAATATCATTTCCGTAAAATCTGCTGTAGATAACTTCGTCGTGTCGGTTAACGTCCAATTTTTTTTAGCACAGCATTAAAGTCTTGTTGATTTTCCGCGACGGCTTTAAAATATAAGTTTAAAAAATTAAAGAGCATCTCACAACTAGCTAAACGGTTAAACAAGGCGTTTCCGACAATAATTTTACGTGGAGAAAGGAAAGAACAACGATTTCTCTTGTTACATCAATATTTTTTTCTTTTGGTTGGGCAAACTCCATCTTCTTAATTTCATCTTAGATTTTCGAGTTTGAACAGTTTTCATAAACAGAGAAGTCCACGAAATAATGGGCGTCCGGGCCCTAAAAAAACCGCTTGTTGCACCATAAACACGCATATATAATCGAACATGACAATCCATAATTGATCAACAAGAAACTCAAATCGTCTCCAAGAAATATTTTATCACCCAAAGATGACAAAACACGGCATACACGTCCTGATTAAAACATTTTTAATAAAATAAAACTAACCTATATCTCACTGCACCAAAGCATCATGATTGTCAGGTCCTGCCAATTTGTATGGGAAGGTGGTTATAGTAAGAGCATGTTCTAGGGTTATACACCTGAGATAACGTAGATACGACTCGGCCTCTGCCTTTATTGAGAGAGAAAATCACTTCAAATCCGCGAGAATCGCCTTCAATTTGCAGCCTGCGACGCCGTTTGGCCATTGTTTCTTCAACGGATACTAGGGTGACGTCTTTGAGCTTGTTGATCTGATATCAGATCCGCCGTTGAAAATTGTGATACTGGCTATTAGTTGTAGGACTTGGTGTGTAGAATACGAATATACCCCCTATACCCAATAAGAGTGGGGGTCTCTGTGGAGATATGGCATGAAAAAGACACATTCCTCAACCCCCTAAGGTTAAGG
>JAQGBS010002247.1:0-13537 GCA_034698545.1 Acrobeloides obliquus | reverse complement strand
AATGATCAGTGAATGTAGTTCTACATGATAGGCTTATTTCCAAAAAATCGATTTTTCTGTTGCACTGGTCCTTTAATCGGGAAAGCTTAAACCGAAAAGATCGGTCTACTTTTGCATTAAAATCATCTTATTGGGGAAAAATGTGAAGAAATCAAGTCTAGTCGTGATACTTTTTGTCTTTTAAATTAGCCATATTTATCGATTTTTTGGAATAAAACAATTTACTATTCATACCCGTTCAGGTTAACATGTCCTATAAGGCGCTCAATTTTTATTCAATAAATCGATTTGTGTAGTTTCAAAAATTCGAAACATGTTGAAATTAAAGTGCTATAGTGTTCAAAAATGCTTATAGTGTTCATGAGAATGTAGCTTTCCAATCATGAATTTTTCTCAAAAAAACTTTTCTTTTTTCCAGAAATGCTATATTTAGGCGTACTTTAGAATCTAATTACAAAGAATCGGACAAGAAAAAATCACATGGATTTTCTGTTATCAATACACATATTCATAAAGGTTCAAAATTGGAAGCACTTTATATGGCATGAGCAATTAATACGTGATAGATTTCACTCTATCTACATCAATAACAAATTTTTTCGAGCATGATATAGTCTGTTTTAAAAAGAGATATTATAGA
Source organism: Acrobeloides obliquus (assembly GCA_034698545.1). Taxonomy (NCBI): domain Eukaryota; kingdom Metazoa; phylum Nematoda; class Chromadorea; order Rhabditida; family Cephalobidae; genus Acrobeloides; species Acrobeloides obliquus. The sequence continues at coordinate 12,897 of JAQGBS010002247.1, read as the reverse complement.
AAACTTTCCGACCCCAGTTATGAGCAATTCCGTCCGATCTGGCAAGTTAAGCAACGTTGGGCCCGTGGTTCGATCCCCGAGGGTGATTTTTGAGAATTTAAAAAAATTTTTATCAGACCCCCATAATTCGACCTCGTAGAATGTTTTCCTATTTTTATTTTTCTTGAAAAAATTTTTCTAGAGCTGAAAATTGACTTTAAAATATCATTTAAAAATGAAATCTTGAAAAGTCAATTTACAGGCCTGAAAAATTTTTTCAAGGAAAATAGGAAAACATTCTACGAGGTCGAATTTAGGGGGTCTGATAAAATTTTTCTTTAAATTCTCAAAAACCACACTCGGGGATCAAACCAGCGGGCCCAACGTTGCTTAACTTGCCAGATCGGGCGGAATCGTTCATAACTGGGGTCGGGAAGTTTATATAATATCTCTTTTTGAAACAAACTATATCATAAAAATGCTGTGAACATGAGCTAATTTTTATGGCCAAAATTAGGAGGCGCTTGAATTTCTATAAGAAATTTTGAGGAATCGAATGGAGGTGGAATTTTTTCAAATTCACTTTGATCCTGAGAAGTTGGCTTTTTCGCTTCAATGGCCCACCCTGAATCAGGGTCAAACTTTTAATTTTAGTGTATTATCATCAAATAAAGTACACTTTTATTAAAAAGAGGATATTATTACAACAATCACAATTTAAAAAAACTTATGGAAATTGACTTCTGGGACTGATCACGATATTCGACGTCGCCAAAGTATCTTTCGCAACTGTAAAAAAAACTTTGGTCGTTTTATGCTCAGCATGTAACGGTTTTCCAATAATTCCATAAATAAAACGCTTATGACACTCTTTGAATTCTTGATGTTTTACGAGGTAGATTACCGCATTTAGAGTACCATTTAATGTTGCGCCATAGACAATGATAAGACCTCCATAGTTAAATAATTCGATGGGGAGACCGAAATACTAAAAAAAAAATTAAACTCGGAGATTTCGTTTCAATAATCGAATTTCTTTGAATTTTTTTGATACAAGGTGGACAAAAATAAACATGTTGTTGCACACGAAGGCCATGCGTGATATAAAAAAAGGCAATAGGACAGGTTTAGAAATTTTATTTTAGAAACTTTTTTTAGATTATATTTTTTTAGAAAAATTTTTTTAGATGGACATTTTTTAGAAGCCTTATATTTTTTTATCCTTAAGGAATTTTGACTTGATTAAAGTTTTGATAAAAAATGACTCTCGTTTTAGGATTCTTCAAATCATAATCTCCTCCCCTGTATGCTGAAAATCATCCATTTTCAAAAAAATAAAAAAAATCGGCCGACACTGGAATTGAACCTGCGATCTCTTGGTCCAAAAGAAGAGCACTGAGCCATCGGCGAAAAAACGTAAAAGAACATTTTTTGACCATTTTCTCATAAAATTAAGGCAATGCTTACCTCATACGACATTTGCATCAACGTAGGTATAACATAAAACAAGCTATATAATAGCAATGCTATCGACACCGTCGTGGAAATCTTCCTTTGAACTTTTGAAATTTGGTTGTGCGCATGAGTTTGCTTTTTTTTAGTTTCTCTAACTTGTTTTGCAAACATTATTAAACTTAGCAAGTAAATCACTAAAATTTTAAAATTGGAATTTTTTGGCTGGGATTAAAGTAATGGTGCACACATCAAACCAAAAATCGAAAAACTTAGAATCAAAAATCTATCCTGTTGAAACGATCGTGGAAAGTCTGAAAAACAAAAATAAAAAAGAAAAAAATGAATTCGTCTATAGAATAAAAAGTTATAAGGGTCGGAATTTTCGGGGGGTGCCGTTTGAGGCCCTATCTCCAAAAAAATTGTTTTTCCTCCAAATTGGCTGATTTTTGGTATTTGGGGGTTTTCGGGCACGAGAAATCGATTGGCGCAAGTCCCGAGTTTTACCATTGGATAGCTTTAACTCCTAGAAATCCAACGGTACCACGATCATTGGATACGCTTTAAAGATTTAAAAGAAAACTGATTTGAAAAAATACTGAAAATGGCGGGTTTTTTTGGAACACCCTGTACCTAATATTTACAGTTTTTCAAGAAAAAATAATCTTTTTTCGAAGCGAAAAATAAAATCGCTCTGTAACTTTGTTTTATAACTCATTAGCAATCGTTTGAGCTATCAATCTCAAAAAATGATCCTGCTTTAAAAAGTTATAAGCTTTTGAAGTTTCAAGAAAATCAAAACTTGAAAAGCATCTTAAAAATAATAAATTTGTTTTCTGATATACTTTGATTAGCATGACGAAATTTTGAATTTTCAATGTTGGATCACGTTAGTGACACCCCAAAGTATACTAGCTTTAAACCAGAGGTTAAAGGTGACGTGTGCCGGCACATCACGTCACATGTGCCCTTGGGCCCACGGGCACATGTGACACAATTTTAAGGTTTGGCCTTTACTGAAAAACTCGTTAGAATTCTGGGAAAATAACGAAAAAGTTCTTCCAAACTTATCTAAAATCGCTAAAAAATATCTCAGTTTTGCAGCTTTCCATTGTCATATTTATGTTTGCATTTCTAGGGTTTGGCGCTTCGATTATAGCATTCTCGGGTTGTTTCTACTAACATTTCTAAACTACCATTAAAAGAAATCGAAGACCCAATCAGAATTTCCAATGGGCATATTTTTATAAGACACCTCATACCAGATGGAATCAAGAAATTTTGTGTGGAAGAAATCAAGCTAGACTTGCAAAATTTCCAAGGCTACTATTTTCAGTCGATCTCTCTTCGGAAAATTATGAGACATTAAAAGCCTGTGCTATGAAATATGGACCTATAATATCGAGAAAAACTAGCTATAATAAATTAAGAGCCACTAGACCAACGTTCATAGATGAGTTGGTTCTGATCATGAATAAGGTTAATTTTATTGTGAATATACAGGTGGAAATTGAGCAGGATCATATTGATTGATAAATCGCTCGTGTTTTTTCTAAAGAAGTGGAGATTGAAGAAATTCGAGTAAGCCTAAATTTCTCTTTGAACAATGATTTGTCTAAAAATTTCTAGATTTTTTAAGTAGAAGAAGTGAAGAAGAAGGGCTGTCACTGCAGGTTTTAAGTTTTCCAATACGACTTTTAAGATTTTCCGTTAAAAAAGTCTAAATTTTTCAAAACTTTGATGAAAATCGGATTTTTCAAAAATTTTGAATTTTTCAATAAGTTCGGCTGAAAATTTAAATTTTTCAAAAATTTAGTTAAAAATCAAATTTCTCAAAAAATTTATTATGTTTTTTTTTACAAAATATGTCATTTTTTTAAAATTTACGACAAAAATTGACAAATTTTTGCCAAACATTTTATATTCTTTGAATTTTGAGAAAAAAACTCAATTTTTTAAAAAATTTTTGAGAAAAATTTAACTTTTTCAATTTTTGATAACAGCTAAATAATGAAGTTTTAATTTTTTTAAAAGACAAATCCAAGGTTATGAAAAGACAGAGGTAGTGAAAGAGGAATGTAGGGGAATCATGGATTTGTAGATCTTTTTAATTTCTCTTTGTTGTATGTTTTAAAAACTTATCTTTTTTGAATTTCAATAATTTTAGGTGATCAATTTGTTTCAGCTGGAGACAAGATTTTATGTAGGAGCATAGACTTGAGTTATTCAACTTTGAAAATTTATGCTTGGCTATGGATATTATCCTTAATCTTAGCTTTATTGGTACGATTCTGAAATCAAACAGCAATATGACTTAGTAAACAGCGGCACTTAAATCATATAAAAATTTAAAAATCGTAATTTTTTGGCTTAAAAAATCATTTCAATAAAAAATTTTTTGAAAAAATTATTTTTTTTAAAATTGCATTTTTAATGAAAAAATTTCCATTTTTTATATGTTTTAAGTACCATTATATACTGCTTGACTTTAGAGGCTCTAGTATTCTCCCATGAAAATGGCGCAGCGCTAATTGTTTCTGAAACGTACCCTACATTGTTAGGCTTAGGCTTAAAGAAACCACCTACTTAGAAAACATGTACAGTCATCTCTCGATTTAAAGGCCCCTGAGTGGGCCGTTAAATCGAGGGTTAGCTGTATGAAAAACTATGTCTTTCGAAAGAGAATAAAATTTTCAGTATTCTTGTTTTTCCACCACCTCTTATTTGTTCATTGATTGGGGATATTTTTTGCGTCTGAAATTAAATATGAGAAACCTGTGTATTCAAATGATTACTTGAACCCGAAGAAAATTGATTTGCCTGATTTTCAACGCATTCGATATTTTGAAGAACACTTGGCCAAGATGTTTAAAAAGCTATAGGAGAAAAACGTTCAAATTTGTTTTTCAAAATTTAAGTATTTATTAGATTTGAACTGTTATAGGTTTTTCAATTTTCATTTGTTTACAAATGGAAGATTTAACCCAATGTGGCTCCTGCAACTAGTTGTAATTTATTTTCCTGACTTTAAATTTATTTTAACAAATAAAGAATTAGTAAAGAATAGGGATTTTGGTATCACTTAAAGGTGACAACGATGTCATTCTTTAGGGGCACGTTTGTCACTTTTCTTCGAACCTTGTTTTTAAGATTTTTATGTTCTAAAGCATTTATAATAAAATTTATTCTGATAAAGTCATGATCAGCATCATGACTAATGAAAAAATAAAGAACAAGTCTTTAGTTTCACTTCACTAAACCTTTAAGAATTGATATTTGTGACTTGAGGAACAAGATTATAAGGCCAGTGATTATAGCCCAAGTTTTGAGTGCACCAATTATTGATGTTGGACAATATTTTTTCGTGCAACCTTTTAAATTCTTCTTGTAACATAAAATTTTTTAACATTTTTGATTACTTAGACTTTGGCGTGGGCTTAAACTTAATTTTAATTTAGGCTTAAATTTTTGGCGTGGATTAAGCTTATTATGCCTAGCTAAATACAAAAAAATTTTACAAAAGATTTTTTTAAATGTATATAACAAATTAAAAAACGTTACAAGGAAAAATAGTGACTATTTTTTCTCACTTATTTCGAAAGAGTCTAACTGTTGCTCACAATTTTAGCCTAAATTTTCTCTCGATTCCGTCATCAGGGACCAATATCCTATCGATTTTATTGGACACAAAAAAAATCCCTGACCCTTGACCCGCGACCCTTGGACCAATGGGTGATTCTTACAGAGACTGTGTCTTAATTCTTTCCGTTTTTGCATTAAATTTGCCCAGTTATATAACTAATCCAACAGTTTAAACGTAAGAAATATATGCCATAGTCGCCTTCAATTTCTAAGAAGTGAGTTTTTGATCAATATAGAAGGTGATATTTTACAGATTTCGTGGAACCATGAGCTCGGAGTCAGACATTTCTAAATATGCGGAGCTGTTGGGCGATACTCATGTTAATCAATTGAATTTTCCGGGCAAAAGCCAAACATACCAATTTAACATAAACGATCTACAGTTTAAAGAACATATTGATACGAATAATAATGCAGAAATCGAGCATTACGTATTTCGTCCACTAAAATTCTCACTAGTTGCGAAAATTCTACAAATCCCAATATATCGGAGACAAATTAAAGAAGAGCGGTTAAAAGATTTATTCAAAGAAGTGAAAATACTTCGCGAGTTGTCCCATTGCATTAATGTAATCGATTTCTATGGCTATGCTATAGATAAAGGAAAAATATGGATTTTTATGGAACTTATGGAAGTTTCACTTGAAGATTTGTATAAATATTTTCATGTAAAATTGTATCCGGAGAGCCGATCTTCAAGGGAAATTGTAATACCAGAGGGCGTAATCGGAGTTATTGCCTATAGCATATTAAACGCTTTAGCATTTTGCGCAAAACAAAGGATCATGCATCGAGATGTGAAACCAAGAAATGTTTTAGTCAACCAAATGGGTGAAGTGAAAATTTGTGATTGCGGTGCATCAGAGATATTAGAATCAGGTAAAGATCTTTAAGAAAGGAATCAACACAACCTTAATTCTAGAATTAGAATTAAAAGCAAGCACTTTTGAGGGAACATTGACATATATACCGCCGGAAAGGTTTAATAGTGATAAACCTTATGATGATCGAAATGATATTTGGAGCCTAGGAGTCACTTTAGTCGAGATAGTCTATGGAGATATCCCTTATGAAGAGATATCCATAAAAGGATTTAATCCAGAATGTCATCTGGTTCCATTAATGGATATCATAAAAAACACGGATGGCGACAAAATTATGAGCCAATGTTTTAGCGAAAAATATTCGATAGAATTGTGCTCTTTTATAAAAGAATGTCTAGAGGAATTAAGCTCAAGACCAAAATATTCAGAACTTATGGAAAGGACGCTGTATAAATCGATTGAGTTTAAAAATGGCAAAGAACATATCATAGGGTTGTTTGTAAAGATTTATTTGGTAATTAGATAGTTTATATACAGTGTGCGGCACATAGCGCAAGGCTAATTTGATTTAGTCGCATCTCAAATAACTTTAAGTATTCTTTTGCGGTTTTTAGGTGATTACTGAGATAAAATAAAGCCAGAATCATCGAAAATTATTGAAATTCGCATAAACTAACATAAAAATTTTAAATTTAAAGTTTTATAAATCAATTTTTTGATTTAGAAATATGCTAAAAAATTTTTACTTTATATTCTGATGGATTTAAGACTCTTTTAACAGGTGCAAAAAACCGCCCCTACCTACCAGAATATCTAGAAAATAAATTTCTAGAATGTTTCTAAAGTCGAAAAATTCAATTTACAAAATTTTAAAGTTAAAATTTTCATGTTAATTTATGCAAATTTCTTAAAGGGGGGGGGGTAACAATTATGGCTTATTCTCTGAAAAATTCTCTGAAAAAAAATGAAAAATTTTTTTGCCAAAACAGCCTATATAGGGGTAAAATTATGCGAAAAATCGATTGCGCACATTCCCGAAGCGTGAAAATGCTTCCTTGAATCTGATTCAGGGAAATAAGTGTATGTATTGAAGCGAAAATCGAAAAATTTTGAAATTTCTCCCTCAAAATCATATTTCTGGGGGGTAATTTCATGCGAGGAATCGATTGCGCGCATTCCTGAAGTTTGAAAATGCTTCCCTGCCCCTGATTCAGGGAAATTAGTACATGTTGGATTTTCGCTTCAATAGTGATTATTGAAAAATATTATAGCCACAATTCACATAGGCTTACGAATTTTGGTGTTTTTAAGCGAATTTTTTCATAAAGTTCTAGAAACCGATATATTATCGTGTAGCGTTGACTTCAGGTCTTCCAATGAGTGGATAACCATTTTCTGTTCCTACTTATCCCTTCTCTACGCCCTTGATTTGTTTCAATTTAAGACAAAGAATGATTCAAGCGTTCATTGGCTTATCAATAGTTTCTTACTGGGTTAAACCTTCGAAAAAAATGTCTTTGTGTATAAACAATTAACCCCTACGCATAAAGACCTTTATTATTCATTGTTTTTGTCAAGATAATTGAGATCTGAATTGAAATCTGACAAAGAACGATTCAAGTGTTCCTTGGCTTATCAGTAATTCTTACTGAGTTAAACCTTCGAAAACAATTGCCTTTGTGTATAAATAAGTACAAGTACCACCTACGCATAAAGACCTTTATTATTCATTGTTTTTCTCAAGATAAAAGTGAAATCTGATTGTTTGTACTTTATATGAACCAAAATTCTTTGTTCATTATGAATTCGGGTTGGTTAATTCTAATCTTTTTTATTATTGTCAAAAAATATTTGCATGTATTTGCGAGTAAGAAAGTCTTTAAGCAAGTTACTCAGAAATGCGGCAAGGGGCCGAAGATAGGTGAATAGTGGAGCGATCTGTACCCCTCCCACTCAAAGGAGGGGATCCCCCTCTCCACTCAAAATCCCAGTCGAAACCTTAAGATAGTAGAAAGTTTTGTAAGAAAATCGGTAAAAATGACTATCCAGAAGCAATTTTTTTAACGTTTTTGAGAATAATTAAAGATTTTACCAAAACTTCAACGACAGACCCCCCCCTCTACTCAGATTTGGGGAAATCTGCAACCCCTTTATAACCCGATGGGTCCAACAACTCTATGGAGAATTTAAAGGTCATATAATTTTCAGGTGATTGTCGTTCTTTCAAATCATCAATTAATATCTCAAATGAAACAATTGATGATTATCTTATATTCTCTGCAGACTTTTATATCAACTCAGTATTTGGGGCAACGATCTTCAGTGTTTCTCTTTCTGGAGTTGCAGCTAGTGACTTTTCTTATGTCATAATGGGTTCTGGAAACTCTTGGGCGTAAGTTTCTGTCATTCGTTTATTCATCAAAAAAATTTAGAGATCAACTTTCCGATATCTTATACTTATCGAATGATACTAATGAATTCACTCTTCAGCTCACGAATAATTTAAATAATAACGTTTATAATATTCCGATGGGTGGAATTTTTATTGAAGCGAAAGATACTTGCACATTTCAGACAAAGATTGATGAGACGCATGATTTTAACAAACAAAATTCTTGTTCTTACGCCAACGAGACTATGATTGACTATGGGATGAGTTACAATAGCAGCCTATGTTGTGAAAAAGTTGAAGATCATAAGGAAGTTCGATCTAAGAGTTCAGGTACTCAATCAAATGTAGTTATATGGGTTCATATATAAAGCGCTTGTATTCGTTCGTTCGTGTGTACAGGCAATCTTTTTATGGTGATCTCCAAAAAGTGCAGGGCTTATACCACATTTAAGGGATGGTGAAAGAAGAAAAATGAGTGATCGATCATGGGCCCACCCCTACGGTGGATCCACCCGCTTTATATATAAACTTCGTATTGCTGGTTGAAGTCGATGCCGATGGTCAAGAGCATGAGTATGGGCTCTCGGGTGTCGTAACAACGTCGGAATGCCAAGCGATACTGCGCGAACTTCAGACGTGTGAGTCGCTTCTGAGCTCGGTCGGCGTAGGTCCGTCGTGCCAGCCAAACGTACCAGTCGGGTTGTACAGCGGGTAGACGAAAAGCTCGATCCGCGAGTCTATGTTCGATAGCACTTGGAGCTCCTTCCTTCGTTGGCGTATCGTGATGTCGTTATTTTTGAACCTCACTACTCGAGAGGCTGAAGCAAAGTCTGAAGTGCGCCGATAGACGTTTGATCTCGGTACTAGATTCATAGTTTTTATAGGAAACTTGAATTGCCGATATATCAGTCATACCACTGATATTTATAGTATTAATAACAACAATAGCTATGTTGGCTCAGCGAATTTCATTTATGAATTCGACTTTTACAACATGTATCTCAGATATCTTGATTGCCCGATTTGTCATAAAGATGACAGTGGTGTTTATTTCTGGATTTGGCCAAGTAATACTGTATTTCTATATGATTTAAAGTTGGTTCTTCAATTTTCAACTCAGTTACTTAATTAATTATAGTGTGAATGAAGGCTTCGTGCCGATAGGAGTCGGTCCTGTGACAATCACGGTTAATATTATGCTCGATGATGTATTAGATAGATATGATTTTCTCGTGTGGTATCTTGCAAGAAAGACGGTCGAATGTGAACCGCAGTTGTTTTATGCTCAAGAATCGATGTTTAAACAAGATGAATGCATTAGTTATTCGAATTATGCATTCGGTGACAATACAAGAATGTTCAATCTATCGTTTGAACATAAACTGTGTTGTCAGAATACTTTATCAACGTTTGAACCAATAAGTTTTGTAACTACTCCTGAGACACTGGTTCCGTCGTCGATAACAACAGAAGGAACATCAAGTAAGGGGTCATCCAGATATTACGTAATCAATTTTTTGATGGTTTACTCCCCCCCCCCAACGTGATTATGTAATATCTAGATGACCCCTAAGTTTTAGTTGTTCTTCTTCGATTCCTGGAATTTCAACGACTCGTTTTAGATCCATACCACAAATCAAAATATTGGATCATCTTATTAACTGTAGTAATTTTGTTGTCGATCATTGTCGTCGGGTTTTTCATAAAGCGATATTACTGTAGAACGAAAAATACACAAAAAATAGATGACAGCTTACATATTAAAAACTCTCTTTCGTAAACATTTAAAAACTTTGGATCACGATAGCGAAAATTTAGGAAATCCTGGCACTATAGCACAAACCCCAAGCAAAACACCCAGATTAACATTCCTGAAGTTGAACCTGAACGAAAGGAATCTTTCCAAATAGAGCAAAAGAACTTGACTATCGATTTTAATCATGTTATAGGCAAAGGCGATAGTTCAAATGTTTATAAAGGTAGTACTTGTGAAACAAAATTTCAAAACAAAAATTCATTTAGGCCAATTGCGTGGCTCTTCTCCCTTGTTAGTATCTAACAACAGTATGTACAACCAACGATTTCAAAATTGCGAGGTTGCTGTCAAAGTTTCGATAGATCTTACTCTAGACAAAACTTCCCTCATCTATAGAGAAGTCGAAGCTATGAGGCAGCTAAAGGACAATACCTATATAATTTCTTTGTTGGGTTGGACTATGTACAACCATTCTTATTGCTTGATCATTGAACTTGCGACGACTAATTTGCTCGAACATGTCAGGCAAATAAAGAAAAAGTAAAAATGGGTGTTAAAGTTAAGTCTTCTTCAATTTTAGAGTCGAACAAGCACTTGATCACAGGCAATTCCTGTCGATTTTATGGCAGATTTGTAATGGAATGAGCTATGTAGCGTCTCAAAACCTTGTACATAGGGACCTAGCTGCTAGAAATATTTTGTTAATGAGCGATTTTCATGTCAAAGTAGGAATTCTATGTCCATGTTCAACTCCATAAGAGCAGCACCTAATTCTATATGTTAGCCGAACCCTTCTAAACCATTGTTCAGATGAACATGAAAAACATCTTTTAGATCTCCGATTTCGGCTTATGCTGTAAATGCGATGATACCATGCTATATCAAGCTAAAACGAGTAAAAAGCTTCCAGTCAAATGGTTGTCTATAGAAGCACTTACAGAAAGGAAATTTTCAGAGAAATCTGATGTGTATGCATTCAAATTTTGAGGACTAGATTCGTTTTTAGATGGTCTTTTGGCGTGCTGATGTACGAAATGTATAGCCTTGGACAAGTGCCATATTCAACGATGTCGAATCAAGAAATGCTAGAATATTTGCAAGGTGGAAAAAGATTAGAGTGTCCAAAATATGCAACGGAGAAAATGTAAATTTTTCGAGCGCAGAAGGCATAGGGTGCGTTTCTAAGTTGAATCGTACGGTCAACCGTGAACCGTACGGCTCCCCGTGGCCCCGTAGGCCACTCGCACGACCCCGTAGATAAACTTTACGACGTTTTTTCAACCTGTAGTGTATGTAACACGCATTAAAAACTAAATTTGTTAATTTATTGAGCATTCTTTGTTCATTTTTATGCAAAATCGTTTCTATCAAAATTTTCCAATATGGCCACTTTCAACATGCCCAAGTTGAGTAACTTAGTTTTTAATGCGTGTTACATACACTACGAGTTAAAAAAACGCCGTAAAGTTTATCTACGGGGTCGTACAAGTGGCCTACGGGGTCACGGGGGTCATAGGGTGGCCTACGGGGCCACGGGGAGCTGTACGGTTGACAGTGATTAGTACGGTTGATGGTTGATCGTACGGGTCAACTTAGGAACGTACCCATAACCATAGTCATACTTCATAAACAAAACATGTACAATTTTAGCTACCAAATAATGTATGCTTGTTGGAGTGCTGATCGTAATCTTCGCCCGAAATTCGAAGGCTTGTTAGAAGAATTTCGTTTGAATTTATTAGCAATCAGTTCTGATTACGGATATATTCAATAATGAATACTTCTGTTGCTTGTTGTTCAACTTTCCTTATGACATAAATTTTGTAAAAAATTGCAATTCGAAACGTGTAATCTCGCATTTGCATTATTTCTCGTCTTGTTTTAGTCCCGAGACCTAGTGCCTACGGCGTTTTTCGGAGTAGATGCCAGTTGTACCCGTATTTGCAAAGATCGGGATCACTATAGTTGAAGTTTTTGATGGATCAGTTGCGACTCGGTGCAGGAGGCTTCAATCTTCAGTTGAAGTTAATAAGCGCTTTGATAGATTCATAATAGCTGGGTGAGTTATTTAAACTCGTTCGAAGTTGCGATCCTGCAGGCCAGGTAGGTTTGGCATGGCAGCTCTGTTTACACCCAAGGATGAAGCCGCTTCTAATTATTTCCTTGTGCTGCTTACAGCTTTCTGTATATCGGAGGATGAAGCGTGCTTAATTAGTGATGGAATGGGGTTGCGTGTCCATATGAATAAGATTTTTTGGAAATTTTTTGTGCCCCTCGAGGAAGAATCAAATCTGCCCTAATCGAAACGAAACAAATCCACTGACTACAAAATTTTATTATACGAACAATTTTATTTTCAAAATACAAATCTCTCTTGTATTATCAACGGCGTTTTTTCTTTCTGTTAGACTCATCAAGATTCGAATACTTCGGTCCTTATTTCTCGTCTTTATCTCGTAGACTTCTTTATCTTCTTCACCTCTTTCAACTTTATTGAAATCATATTTTTGACCCAGACTCCTCAGCCATTCTCTAAACGAACTTTGATCCAAATCATCAAAAAGAACGTTATTTTCAAAATTTTCTAAATCTTTTATAAGTTAAAAGGACCAGTCAGTTACAATCATATGAAAAAATGATATATTCGGAAAGATCATGAAAAATGGAGCATTTTTTGTTTATACGGCATGTTCTGAATCGCTGTAGTTTTCGAGATAATTGCGTTTGAAATTATTCATACTTTTTGTTGTAATACACAAACTTTTTTGAATTTTCTGCGAAAAAATCGATTTTTTAAATTTTCATAAAATGAACATTGTAGCAATTTTTTATAGCTAAATGAGACGAACAAA
>JAQGBS010002246.1:0-13539 GCA_034698545.1 Acrobeloides obliquus | reverse complement strand
CCACCTTGTGAAAGGCGATTTTTGATTTGGCTGAGCTGGGTGATGATTTGGTCGGTTTCTGGGATTGGTTGGAGAGGAGGAAAAGCGGCGTCTCTAAAAATGGAAATTTAAGAATATGAAATTGAGTCGGAGATGCCATGCAGTGACAGATGAGAGGCGAAGAAGAAGAAGTCGATGAAGAAGTCAAAGAAGAAAAAGTCGAAAAAGAAGAAGTCGAAGAAGAAGTAGAGGAAGAAGTCGAAAAAGAAGTTGAAGAAGAAGTAGAAAAAGAAGAAGTCAAGAAGAAGTTGAAAAAGAAGAAGTCGAAGGGTGAGACTTAAGTGATTCAGAGCTCAGTCTCATGACTTCCATCACTGGGATCTCTGAACGGGAACTAGGGTGTGCACGAGCTATTCGGCATAGGACCGACCTGGCCTGTACCGACAAAAATTTAGCTGCCTGGGGTCAGGTCAGGCCGGTAATGGCTTGCCCTAGGCCAGGCTTAACCTCAGCCCTCACACCTCTATCTGGGAACAAGGGTCTTCGGACTCGAGGATTGTTTAATTTTGGCCTCTGGTCTTATGTTAGCAAGTTTTTTCACTTACAATTTACATTGTGGCTTGTCAAATCCAGATGGAAATTCAAATTGTTTTTGTGTACCAATACTTCCCGATGCACTAGTTAGATTATCTAGCGACTTTGATTCGTTAGGAGGTGAAGCTCTTCTCAAAGCTTGTTTTTGCTGTACCGCTAAAATATGTAAATTTTGTTATAGTCACTGACTTTCTTATATAAGAGAGGAGGAGGGGTGAAAAGTTCTGACTGTAAAGACAATTATACTGACACATGGGGATAAAGTTTCTGATTTTATAAGGAAAGTTCTTACCTACGGGGTAAAAAATTTTAAAATTTGAGTAAAACGTCGATAGCAATGGCGCACTCGGTAAAAATTATAACGACGGAAAGAGTTCAATATCGGGGGGGGGGGTCAAAATTTTTATAAAAAAGTTGTTAAACCCAACTTCTCTTAAAAGACTGTTATCCCCTCTAGGTCAGTATATCTGCCTTTATATTCAAAATTTCACTCCCCCCCCCTGTCTCGTTTCCATACCAGTACTAATAGAATTCAGAATTTCCCCAACACCTGTCATCGCCAAAGCCCCTGGACTTGGAACATCAAAAATTTGCATATTTTCTTGATCACCGTCTTTAGCTTCAAAACTTTTTGGCCTGAGTTGGATTATGCTAGTATGAGCTTGGTGATAAGGAGTTCTTGTGATCATAAAGAGTGTTGGATAGCCTAAAATTGTTGTAAATTTTTGTTTTGAACACAAATTTTTACCATGGGATATTTCATCTATGTGCGTAGCTTCATGGATAGAAATCAAAGAGTGTTGCCTTACTAAGAAGTGTCGAAATTTTGTGGTGTCGATGTTTTGTGGGCTGTATTTATAGAGGAGACGGCGCTCATCGATGATGGTAGAGGGGTTGTTGCCACCCTAAAATTTGCATATTTGAGTTTGTTGCTAGGGTTGTTGGAGCTCTAAAATTCGCATATTTGGATTTTTCACCACTGTTTTTGGCACAATAAAATTCGCATATTTGTCAGTGGGATGAGAAATCCCAATTTTCAGGCTTGTGCCTCGTGTGTTCATTATAAAACCGCTCTCAGCCAAATTTCCATTTCACACAAACTTACAACAACAGAAAAAAGTGTGCTCAAAAGCAGCTCGGCAGCATCATAAACCCGTTGACTAGCCGGCTTATATTCGGATGGAGACATATTCTTTCCACCAGTAAGCCCAAATTCTATCGTTTGTGCCACCGTTGTCAAACAGGCGTCAATTTCAGTGAGCATTGGTGCGGAGCACAACCAAATTTGAATTGAAGAATATGCTGCGACGACCTGAATCAGGGAAAAGTTTAAAAAAGCAAGAATGAGGTGGAAGAGGGGGCCTTCACGGCCGTTTTTTGCTAAAATTAGAGGAAATTCGAAATTTTAAAAACGAGTCATGCCATTCGACTCAGATTAACGAGACGAGTAGAACAAATACCATAATTGGGGTTTTCCATGCCGAACCCATGGTCTAGTGGCTAAAGTAACAGATTTGCAGTTTATAGGCTCCTATAAGCTGCAAATCTGTCCCTTTAGCCACTCGGCCATGGGCTCGGAGTTTAAAACTTCATATATGGTATTCGTTCTTCTCGTCTCGGAAAGTGAGTCGAATGGCATGACTTATTTTTTAAATTTCAAATTTTCTCCAATTTTAGCAAAAAACCGCCGTGGCCTTAAGGCCTTTGTCAGGGACGGTCCAGCATTTTTAGTAAATGTGGGAGGGGTAGGTAGTTGAAATTTTACTCCCCCTCATCATATGATTCTCACCGAAGAGTGCAAATCCCTTGAATGAAACGGTGGAGGTTTTTGCAACTGGGTATCGACAAATCTGCACAATGAGGTTACGATTAAAGATCCGGTTGACATCTCTCCTAAATTTGTAATTTTTTTTATATTACAACGAATTTTTGAATTTACGATTCGAAAATACGATTGACTGGGGTAATGTAGCCATAACATTTAAACAGTCTAAAGCAGCAAGGCTTGTGATGGTCTCGGAATTCCATTGGGTTTTGCATAAATTGTCGCATATTGCGCTGACAATGCCTCGAAGTACGGATACGGCATAATCTAAAATTAAAAAATAGCATAGGTTGCGACCTGGGACTGATAATGGGCACCAAATTGATTGGAAAAAAATGACCTATGTATTTGAGGAGGGGGACTGTACCCACAACTTTATGCACTGGTTAGGCCCGGAGGAGGGGTGAAGTTTCAGGTCTTTGTCAGGGACGGTCCAGCATTTTTGGTGATGTGGAGGGTAGGAAGTTCCAATTTTACTCATATGATCTTTGCCTCTTTTCACTACATTTACATAAGTTTCATTTTGTTTGTTTTTGTTCCTTACACTTTTCTTCTTCATCATCCGTTGGGCTGTCCCCATCCAGTGAAGCTTTCTGCCTCTGTAGCACTTTTTTCTCTTGTAAGACATTTGATTTTGCCATAGACAAGTCGTATCTACAGCATTCTTCACAAAATATTGCACACAACGACAGAGCCAAGTGCAAATTTGTTGAATCAGTCTCATGTCTTAGTGTGTAGACAAGATTTCTTAAAATCCTCGGCCTCATTTCAATATAAGTAGGGTTAATTTCGAGAACATTTCCGGCGCCTTGATTAAGTCTTGAGTTGTTGTCTAAAATTGATTTTTTAGTTTTAAAGATTTGTGATCTCCGATAGCAAGTTTCTGCAAAATCCCTTTGATACTAGGGGAACTGAACCCTGGCTAGTGCCGGTGATTCCGAACTCATTGATAGCGAATCAGTCCACTGCACCATGGTGGTCATTGATCAACTAACTTTGACCTTGAAGTAGTGCCAATTGCAACAAAAAGAATTACCATTAATCGGGGTAGGGCCGAACGTAGTAGGCCAAGCGATGATTGAAGCCAAAGCTCTCAAACAAGCATGTCTCATTTCAACTTCGTGGATTGAAGGGTGTAGTCTAAAAAAATTTTTCATGTATTTTTTCAATTTACAAATTTGTTTACCTCAATTTCATCGATTCTGTCAAAATTACATCAATAGCCATCAAGTAATTCGGCAATAAAATTTCTATACCTCTCAAACCAAGTTTGAACAAATCTACACTATAGTATAATAAAGAACATAGCATCAATCGGTCTCGCTAAAAAATTTTGTTGCAATCACAAAAGTTTTTAATTTTTTATTTTTTTACCTCAATCAAAGCTTCATGCATGACTATATAAAACTGGGCTAGTTGATCATCCGGTAATTGCTCTCTAGAGGATTTTGCACAGATGATCCTGCAGAGGGCTCCTAGAGCAGCTGCTCGACCTAAAATTATTTTTTTTCTTTTTGCCTGACTAACTGGCTATAGCTTAGGCTTAGACTTATACTTAAGCGTAGGATTAGGCTTAGTTTTAGTCTTAAGCTTATGCTTAGGCTTATTCTTAGACTTAGGAGTAGAACTAGGCTTAGTTTTAGGCTTAAGCTTAGGATTAGGCTTAAATGTAGAACTAGGCTTAGTTTTAGGCTTAGGCTTAGACTTAGTCGTAGACCTGCCTGCCTGTAAATAAAAAATCTCAAAATTTCTTACCAGCAGCAACTCCATCAACACTCGGATATTCAAAAACATTTGATGGAATATGGCTATTTTGTGGGCTTGAAATATCACTTGAAGAAGTAGTACTTTGAGCTAAATTTTTTTAAATAATTTTTTCAAAATTTTCTTACCAAATGAATGCCGTGTTACTCCACTATCTGATGGTGAGGCCAAACCACCAAGTCCACCACCGGACATCCCAATACTTTGCATATCAATTTCTGCTGAACTCATTGAACGTTGACTAATCACATCTAAAAAAATCAAAATATATTTTTATATTACATTTTTTAGTATTATCAAATTTTCAAAAAAATACATTCAAAAACATGTTTTAGTGCAACCTTTTTAAAAAAAAGAGGCACTAAGCCTCAAATTAGCTGCGCGAAAATCTTCTACTCTCACTCGGCAGGTCGAAGGACAAAGCGGAAAGATGCGAAGACCGAGCGCTTTCGAAAGTCCGTATTCTTAAAACCTTTGCTGTCAGTCGTTCATTTAGTATTAGTCACCCAGGTAGCGGACAATACGAGAATGAGGACATTATGCAAACACGCTAGTCGAAATTTTTTGGAGTGAACTGATTTATTATGTGGAAAGTAAAAAAATAAGGTACTTGTTAGTGACAATTATGAATTCGTAAGGGATCATTGAGAAAAAATTTCTATTTTGGGCGGAGCGACAGTCTCTTCATGCCCTGGAAACGCTATTACCAGGTGTTATAAATCACTTAAAGCTATGCAATTATCTTAAAAACTACAACGATTTTATGAAAATTGCAAAAATCGTTTTTTCCGCAAAAAATTCAAAAAAGTTTGTGTATTACAACGAAGAGCTTGTAAAAAATTCAAAATTTTAAACGCAATTATCTCAAAAATTACAACGATTCAGAACATGCGGTAAAAATAAAAAATGCTCCATTTTCAATAAACTTTTTGGATATACATAAAATAACAACTTTTTTCCGAAAGGACTGGCCCTTTAAGCGCGACAAAAAAAGACAATGAAGACGACATGCAGCATGAATTGTATCATAGAAAAAATAAATAGAAGAAGCAAATGCAAGTAAAGGCCTCAAATTCATCATTGAATTTCGAGGCTGCCCTTGGAGAGTTTATACGGTTTCAGCTGATCAAACAAATAACAAAAAAAGAGACTTTTCTGTCAGGGAATGTCAACGAAAAAGGATTTTTATTGATTTTTGCATAATGTTTGGGAATTATACGTGTTTCACAAACATGTTTTTCAAAAAAAAAATTTAAAATTTCACGAAAAATGGAATTTCGAAAAAAGATTTAAAGATCAATTTTGGGCAATTTGATAAGCATAAAAATTCTCCACTTGTATAAATTTTCAGAATATCGATAAAAATTGCAATTTTCCGCCTGGACTAGTGTGATAAAAAAAAATCAATTTCCGGTCACTTGCCCAAAACTTTCAATCTATACGAAAATAAATAGCGGTTTTCAACAATTAATCCTCTCTTTCTTCCAGTTTTATGTCTATCAAAAATGTTGAACTAATCTTGCAAAATAGGCTATCGATGAAAAAAATTTCGGCGCATAAAAAATAATAGGATATTGCACAGAATATTAGAATTACATTTTTCGAGAAGATCGCTTTCGATCCTTGCAATCGGGTCAAAATGGCCGATGTTCGTCAAAAACCAGGTTAAAAAATCCAGGTATGCCTCAAAGTGTTGCGAATAACTTTTTATTGAAGCAAAAACTTGCTATAGGTGACTAGATAAAAGTTGTAGCGCTGATTCTCCCCATTCACATGAGTGGTCAACGAGCTCTCAATTTAATTTCTACAAGGATTTATGCTTATTAAACTGAAACGTAAAAATTTTGAAAATACACTTCAAAAGATAACACCCTAGACACTTGTAGCACAATTTTTTTCAAAAAATTTTTCTTACAGTTTTATTCAAAACCTATTTAACCGAGTAGATATTTTATTTATTTGAGTAGATAAAATATTTATTTGAGTAGGCAATATATTTATTTGAGTAGACAAAAGATAAGCCTAAGGCTAATATTATGGCTAAGCCCAAGTCTAAGCCCAAGGCTAAGCCTAAGGTAAGCCTATGGTTAAGGCTAAGCCTAAACCCAAGCCTAAGCCTATGGCTAAGTCTAAAGCTAAGCCCAAGCTTAAGCCTAAGCCTAAGCCTATGTCTAAGCCTAAGGCTAAGCCTATGGCTAAGCCTAAGGTTAAGCCTAAGCCTAAATATACTCAGATAAATATTTTATCTACTCAAATAAATAAAATATCTACTCAAATAATAATATTCCGTTTTATTCAGCATGAACTTCTGTGCAAAACGCTACCAAAAACCAGAGCCGCAGTGCCCAAAATGACCATTTTCGTTTCAAAAACACAATTTTTCCCTGAATTAGGGTTAGGAAAGCATTTTAAGGGTTCAGGAATGCGCTTAATCGATTCCTAGCATAAAATTACCCAGGGGTGCCAAGTCTGTTGATTTTTCAGAAAAGTATTAATATTGAGATGTCACATCTGATAAAATCTGATTTTCAGTGTCAAATATGATTTTTGAGATGCGAAATTTTGTCAAGCTTATAAGAAATATAATGGACAATTACCATTTTCTGATTTTTGCTTCTAAAATCCGATTTTTGAAGTCAGATTTTCTGATTTTGAACAAATTTTCTTGGCATCCCTGAAATTACCCCTCGTGTGGTCAGTTTTAGAACAATATATTTTCGGGTTTTTCCAACAACTCACAAAATCCACTTTTTTGGCATATCCTATACAAACACACAATTTTTCAATTTCATGACCTTCGTTTTTAACTCAAACGAACCATCAAAAAACCTAAAGAACTCTAATTTAAAAGTTGATTCGAAGGCTGAAGACCAGTCGTGAAATAGACGACCGCAAAAAAGAATCACTCTCCTGCTGCTAAAAAGATAATGGATTCCGTATGAAAACCAACACGGCAATCCTTTCTATTGTTGTTTTCTGAGGGAGGATTCTATTGCAAGGAAATTTTTTGAACTTTGATTTTTCGAAAAGTGCTTTCTTAGAGATTAATTACAAAAATATGAAAATTTACAACAATCATAAAATTTTAAAAATTGACACAAAAAATAAATAATTTTAAAATTTAGCAAAAATCGAGATTCTCAAAAACGAAAAATCCTCTTCAAGAAAGATATTAAAAATTAGGGATATCTATTCAAAAGTTTACACAACAAAACAAAACAGCAGGTTGGCTGGTCGAAATAAAATAACCTGCTCATGGCTCGTAAATAATGCGCCTATTGGAATCTCCTTTCTACATAACATAATCGTCCACAAACCCATAGAGGTGTGTGAGTCATGTCACATGTGCGTGTCTTTCTCGTTCGAGTGGACCCAATCCGTGCATGGAATATATATCACATACACTAATTCCTTGTTATGAGCATATAAATCCTCTTTAAAACCGCAATTTTAGTTGGTTTTGAGTAGAAAAAAATAAAGGGCTTCTTGGTATATTTGCGTCAATACACTAACCTTCTCCTTGAATCAGGGTCAGGGAAACGTTTTCAAGGTTCGGGAATGTGCGCAATCGATCCCCACATATGAAAACTCAACAGTGGATCTCAAAAGAAAATTTGAATATTAATTCACTTTCGTTTCAATATACTCATCTCCTTCCTGAATCATGATCATGAAAGATTTTTCACGCATCAAAAATAAGTGCAAGTAGAAACCCCATGTAAACGTAAAAATTCTCTTAAAAATCGAGTTTAAATCGAATTTCTTCGAGCGAGCACTTTTTGGATAGCTAAGTGTATGAGGAACATTATGTAAAAGAAATTATTGACAATGACTTCGATTTCACGGTGATATGATTTTTTGAAAAAAAAATGTCATTTTTTCAACTTTTTCAAATTTAAAGGGCCATAACTTAGCGAAAATAAAATATTTTTCAATAATTTCTTTTATAGAGCGTCCCTTTCTACAGTAGCTATCCAAAAAGTGGTCGCTCGAAGAAGTCCGATTTAAACTCGATTTTAAAAAAAGTAATCATTAACACCTTCTAATAGAGCCCCATGAGATTCTATTAGAAGTTTTACGATAATCTGTTTTTATGGAATTGAAAAACTATAAAATTTCCCACTCGTATCAAAACTTCTATAAATCACTCGAATTTAATTGTTTGCGCGGCGCCAGCCTTCATGTTCAAAGTGTCTAAAATGAGGCACTATCAAGAGTTTTCTCATGTACATTCACAAACTTACAAGGATACTAACCAAAATTTGACCTTGGATATAAAAGGGTTAGTCTCTCAGAAAATTAAAGAGGAACACTTAAATTATCCTTTAAAACTCTATTTTGGTATACTAATAATACAATATAGGGGATTCCACTCCAAGTTTTAATAAATTTTAGCGCCGATGGTGCAGGAGCAAGTAGCGTAAATTCACTTTGAATCGAGAGGGTTCCATTTTTCTGGAAATTAATCTCTTTAAAGGAGAAATGTGCGTGTTTCTGTTTATCTATCCGGATTAACTTTTTTATTCGTCGAAGGGGTCTATGGGACCTCCTCCTCCGCCAAGGGGCCAAAATATGCAAATTTCAAAAATAGTTCAAAATCAACTAATTTTTTGTACTCGGGGGTTTTCGGGCATGAAGAATACGAATCCAAAGGTCCTGACTCTTGAGAAAATCATTTAAGGGGTCTACCTCCTCCGCCAAGAGGCCAAAATATGCAAATTTCAAAAATGACTCTAAATCGCTAATTTTTTGTACTCGGGGGTTTTCGGCTATGGTAAACATGAATCCAATGGTCGTGCCTCTTGAAAATATCATTTAAGGGGTCTACGGAACTGCCCTCCCCGTGGTCCAAAAATCGATTTTTCAAAAAGTTATCGGCTGATTTTTGTACTTTTCGGCTATGGAGAACACGAATCCAAGATCCTGACCCTGGGAAAAAATCATCGAACACGAGTAGGCAATCACTCTGGATGCGAAGCCGAGCCTATGGGGAACCCTTCCCATTCATAATGGATTTTGCGCTACTTTCTACTGCACCATGATCCTGATTCAGGTGAAATTTTGTGTTTTTGGGTCATTTTTCGCATTGTCAAAAACCCAATTTTTCTCTGAATCAGGGTTAAAGAAGTATTTCAGGGTTCGATTGATTCCCCGCATAAAATTGCCCTTAGAAACATAACATTACCACTAGAAAAATAAATTTTCGGGTCACAAAAATCTACTTTTTTGGCACACCCTGTACAAATTTAACCCACCTTCACTATATTTTTTATACAATGGATTCAAAGTTGACAAAGCTGGATCGTATAGCCAATACAAGAAAATTTCCATCATATGAGCCACTTTTGGCTGATTTTCATGTTTTGTAAGTGGTGTCAATCTGTTATCTAAATAATTTTATCGTCAATTAATTTATTTTTCTATACAACTGTTTCTTTACTTTTCAAATAATACCAAACATATTGCCCGGGTCGAAGTCGAGGCAATTCTACAGGTTCTGGAGGAACTTGAGGGTTGTATTGAGAAGTTCTCGCCGGTTGAGCTAAAAAGTGGGATTTCAAATTCAATTTTTGGGTACTACTCTGGATTAGGGGACCCAAATAACAGGGGTCTGGAACCGAAAAAATTTCCTAAAAATAAGCCTCTTAGAGGTATTTTGCGAGAAATCGATGCATTGAGAAGTTCTCGCCGATTGAGCTAATCTTAGTTTCAAGAAATTCCCTGATTCAGGGTAAAGGACTCGTTTTTACGCTTAGGCAATATGTGAAATCGATTTCTCGTATAAAAATACCCATAAGAGGCTTATTTTTAGAAAATTTTTCTTGGTTCCAGAACCCTGCCATTTTGGTTCCCTAATCCAGAGTAGTACCCAAAATTGAAATTTGCATTTTTTTACCGATTTTTTGTCCTTTAGTAGATCCAAGGCTATGTGTAAAATTGGCAGTATTTTTACGGGAAATTGTTGTTGAAGAGGGTCCAGCAGCCAATGCGGAATTTGATGCTGCTAATGATTGATGCGTGAGAGTACCTAAAAATCAACAAACAAAGGATAAATATAGAAATTCAGTTACAAGAGAAAAAGTTCCTCAATCATGGCGCAGGAGCAAGTGGCGAAAGTTCAACTTGAACTGGAATGGTTCAATCATCGGAGTTTGAACTTTTATTTTTTTTGATAGAGTAATTTCAATTTCTGGGAACTGAACCCTTTCTGTTTAAGATAAACATTGAGTCACTTGCTCCTGCGCCATAAGCTTTCTCCAACGACGGCTCTTTGTCAAAAATTGGTGGAAACTCGAAATTTTAAAAACGAGACACACCATTCGACTCAGCTCAACGAGACGAGTAAAATG
This sequence comes from Acrobeloides obliquus, assembly GCA_034698545.1. Taxonomy (NCBI): domain Eukaryota; kingdom Metazoa; phylum Nematoda; class Chromadorea; order Rhabditida; family Cephalobidae; genus Acrobeloides; species Acrobeloides obliquus. The sequence continues at coordinate 3,027 of JAQGBS010002246.1, read as the reverse complement.
AATATCATAACGTATAGTTTTCCAGGCCGTGCCCATGACCGAGTGGCTAAAGTGTGTCAATTTAGCCACTCGGCCATGGGCTTGGAAAGGAAACCAGCCCATGTTATGGTATTCGTTTTATTCGTCTCGTTGAACTGAGTCGAACGACGTGACTCATTTTTAAAATTTCGAATTTTTGCTAATTTTTCCAGAAAATGACTTATATATTGTACCATAATTGTCAGGCCTTTGAAAAAATCGAAACTTCAGAAAGTTCTCGAAAATCCAAATGTTAGCTCATTTTCGCTTCAATACACCCACCCCTTTCCCTGAATCAGGATCAGGGAAGCATTTTCACGATTTGGCAATGCGCGTAATCAATCCCTCGCATAGAAAACCCCCCATAGGAGTCATTTCTGTAAAGATTTCATTCAAATAGCAAAAGTCCGAAAATTATGGTACAACCCAATATTTGCGTACTTGCATCACCAGCTGGGATGCCAGTTGATAATGTGTTCATTCCACTTATACCAGAACTTCCACTTGACATGTTGGAAGGGCGCTAAACTTTTTATGCTAATAAACAGTTGTTTCAAAAATTTTGGCGGTATCCCACTTCATCCAATGGATAGTTGATCCAACTGGGACACTTCATCCAATCAAGACACTTCGTTCAATGAGAATATTTCGTACAATGAGGACACTTCATCTAATGAGGACACTTCGTCCAATGGACTCTTCGTCTTTTTGATGAAGTTGTATGAATGTGTTTCATTTAACGAAGTGTCCATTGGATGAAGTGTCTTGATTGGATGAAGTGTTCTTGAAGGATGGAGTGTCCAATGGATGAGATGGGATACCTCCAAAATCTTAAATGTTATATCATACCTGGCGATTATAACTTCGATTCCATTCATCTTGTACAACTTTGCATGCGTCTAACCATATATGGTATAAATCTTCGATTTCGTGAAAATCGGTCGAAATTTGAGTGTTCCCTAAAAATTGTCATTTTTGTAACTCTGTGTTATAGTGAGAGATCGAAATCGAACACCCTCTTGGGTCAACGAAGACCCTCTTCTCTGTCTCATTGGGATATAGGTGGGGCAACTCAATTCTTTTTGATAAAAAAATTTACCATAAAAAATTTCAATCATCTTGCAAATAGCTGTTATCGCCAAGAAAAATGATAGAGAAATTTGACCATTTATATAGGCTAATAAATTTGTGTCAACTTGAGCATTGTCAATAAAACGATTGCCTTAAAATCAGGGTCATAAAATTAAAAAAGAGGTGCCAAAAATTTATACTATAGAGTAAAAATTGAGCAGGATTTCCAAGAAGATGGAATAGACGAAGCCAAGTTTCTTTGAGGTTATCGACATTTTGGATGTCTTCTTGGAGATAGATATTGTCAACTTAAAATTTTTTGAAAATTATTTTAAAAATGGACTTACTTGAAATATTTTTTAAATTTTCTGTATTTCCATGAATTTTTTGGACCAGTAGAATAGTTAAAGAAAGTAATTTTTTAGACCAAATTTCGATCAAAGGGACCTAAATTTTGAAAAAATTTATTGGCTTTCAAAAATTCAGAGATTCTTTATATGAAATTGGGATCCGAAATTTTGTTTTCTTCTAAAAACGACCCCTATATTAGTAATTTTATAATAGGAATCGATTGAGAGCATTCCCATATCTTGAAAACGCTTTTCTGACCCTGATTCAGGGAAGGGGATAGATATATTGAAGCGAAAATGGACTAAAATTCTAAATTTCGCCTGATCAACGGGTTTATATGGGGGAGGGAGAATTTCTGTGTTGTCGATTTTGAAATTCTGAAATCGCGTGCATGTCCTTGATTCAGGGAATTCAATTTTTTCTTACATGAAAAATCCATCTCCTTGAGCATAATGTTAAAGTTTTCCAATAAGATGGCGATGGTATAAGCGCATGTAAAGCTGCATGTATCCAACAGTCTAATAAAGACTGGACCAAATCTGAGGCTACTGATGGTCCTATGTCATCTAAAAAAATCATATAATCGGTTAGTAAGCCAAAAATTTTACCTGGTGTTGAAGGTATTGTTAATAGTTGTTCATTAACCGCTATCAAAAATAGCAATGATCTTGACCATACCTAAATTTTTAAGCTTTGAATAATTTTTTTGTTTATTGAAAGATTGTCTAACAGGGTCGAAAAGCCTCCATGCCTGGGGCCCAGATCGGGGCTTAACTTGTTGTCAGGGTGGGGGGCGTGGGTACTAAGCATGGAAACGAGCCGGTCCCCATAGCTGCTGCGCCAGGTCTTTGGCCCGATGTCATGCCCTACCCTACTCTTGGCACGGAGATTCCCCTCCCCATCTTCTTTGCCTACTGTTTTCTATTTATGAGCATGATATAAATTTTACCTCATCCCTATAGTCGTCGTGAACTTTTGAAGTCCATAATTTTATAGAGCTCAATACCGTCCTGATTTCATTGGCTTGCCGATCAATAATCACATCAGCATCTACGGTATATGGGATGTGTCTTGGTAGAAAAATTAGTCTTAAAGCTTCTATCATCCGTCTAAAAGTTTCATTTCTATTTTTTAGTTTTTTTAAGAATATTCAGGCCGTAAAAACATCTAGAATGGGTTTTTAACATTTTTTTCGTTTCTGTTCATGGTCCGGATTGATTGACAGTATCATATAGACCCTCCTGAAGAGCCATCACGAATGATAATTTTGCAACTCCACGCAACATTGAAATTTTGCAACGAAATACAATATGGATTGGCGACGGTACATTCGAGGTATATATTCCATTTTTGTGAAAGAAAATTTGATAAAAAAAACTTTTAAATGGGCCGAAAACTCGTCAATGCAAAAATTTATTTCCTCGGGGGCAGTTGCCTGGAGATGGCACTTCTCTTCGGGGCAGTTGACCAGCCTAATTTTTTAATAAAAAAATTACCTAAAATATCGATTTGGATGTTCAATTAGACTAGAAGGGCAACTTTTTTGGACTTCGGGAGTTATTGAGGTCATCCATGAGAGGTAAATTC